>PYXC01001217.1:1407500-1600000 GCA_015244755.2 Tenualosa ilisha
AAGTTTTGTTTATGGTAGTGAAGGTAATAGCACGTGAGTCCCACCTGCAACTCATCATTGAAACTTTTATAGTATCTGTTCCACAGAAACAACTAGAGTCTGATCACCTTTCATAGGACCTCTTCGTAAATACAATAGTGTTTTTATTGTTTATTACAGTTAAAGTAGGCCTATGAATGTCGCTGCCCCACTGAAAAATGTATGAAACAGATACAGAATGGGTAAAGGAGGTATAGTTAAAGTGTCTAGTTTACGTCTTTGTAATTCAATTGTCAACTGCTCTACAACTAAACCAGTCCTCGTCCCCACTCTCCATCCTCCCTATCTACAGACATGCCCGCCAAAACGGCCACAGGCACTATCGCCATCCAGGTGCAGGACTTTAATGACCACTGCCCAGAGCTGACTTCTAGGCTGGTCACCATGTGCTCTTTGGAGGAAGTGATCTACGTCACGGCCAAGGACCTCGATGCTAAGCCCAACGGCGCACCCTTCAAGTTCACCCTCATGCCTGAGGGCACAGAGGGGAAGTGGAGTGTGGAACATTTTAATGGTTAGTCATACATCTCATTCCTCACAACATGTGATGTGTAACGTCTCTATATTACAGCAATACAAATTGGCCAAAGAAGTGAATAAGATTTCCCTAGGACAAGCAAGTATAATGTCAAAAACAAATCAATTAAGCTGAATTGGGGGGAACATGTTGGTCTGTCGAGGCATACCACAGAGTGGTTTCATCTAGCCTAAAATGCCACAGTTGAATTAAAAATAATCTGAGCAGTGCTGACTGAGAAAAAGAGAAGTTTAGAGTAGTCTCTCACACCTCTCTGACTAAATATCATAAAATACTGGATCATTCACAGTCATTTAGACTGCAATAATTAGTTCAGCCTATCCTGTTGTAAAAATGGTTAGCCCACCTGCAATACATGTTCTCACTTGATTTGTAATTACATTCATTTGCCTTTAATCATTTTGATTTAGTAGACCTGTAGATCTGTTCAGACAGTTGAGAACTTGTTAGTTTATTTGCATAAGAGCGTGCATTGAGAGAAACAAAACAAAAAACAAAATTGCACTGAAACCACAAAAGAGACATAAAAATGTCTCCAGGAAATATTTAGTGAAACACATAACATGCTTTGACATATTCGATATCTTTTGAATAAATCTTTTTTCTTGTTGTTACTTTTGTTTATAGACACCACAGCCATCTTGCGTACACATGAGCCTGTGTGGCCAGGAATTTACAAGGTGTCCATGAAGATTGAGGACCAGCAGGGTAAGGAATGCCCAGACCTACAGGAGCTGAAAGTCACCGTGTGCACATGCGACAACACGGGCACTTGCAGCCGGCGTGGCGTAGGAACCAATGAGCAGCCTGCGGTCTCGCTCGGCCCTGCCGCAATTGGACTGGGTTTCCTGGGCGCACTCCTCCTGCTTCGTGAGTTTTAGGTTTCTCTCTAAGTTTTGTTCTCCCTCTCTCTCTTTCCCTCAATTCAGTTCATAGTCACTTTATAAACAACTGCTTAGATACATTATTGCCAAATGAAGTACCACAAAACAACACATTCAGTTGTGTAAGAATACAGTATTATTAACACACACAGACACACAAACACACACATACTCACTCTCTCCCTGTTCATTTCTTTTTTTCACTCCTTATCCTCTCTCCTTCTAATAAGATGCCCCCTTTCCACTTGTTTCATTCTACTCATTACTCTGAACTTCTCAGAATCTTTCTACTCGTCTCTACAGTCTTCATCCCTCACTTTTTTGAACCCTTAAAGTGTCCCCTGCCTCTCATCCTATCCCGTTTCACGCTGTGTTAAATGGTAGTTGGTTGTAAAATGTCAGTTTAACAAGGAAACACACAGTACAAACATTAATAAAGTCCCGTCCATCCTTCTCTACCCTCACCCCACTACCCCATCTCTCTCTCTCACTCTCTCTGTTTTTCTCTGTCTCTCTCTCGCTGTCCCCGATTATCCCACAGTCATTCCACTGCTGTTGCTCTTCTGCCAATGTGGAGCAGCTGGCATGGGTGGAGCGGGTTTTGCTGAGATCCCCTTTGGCGCTAAGGAGCATTTGATCTCTTACCACACAGAGGGCCAGGGCGAGGACAAGGTAATCATAACAAAACCCTGTGTGCTTCTACACCCACACCAGCTGAGATGGTTACAGGATATAAATAGGCTTATGTAACTGAATGTTTGAATTTTAAATATTTTAAAGTTTCAATATCAACATTCTTATGAGTGCTGGGGTACATATCATGAAAAGTGTTGTTGCTAACTTCCGTAACAACTTTGTTTCTCAACATTGTTCATACTATGAAACTAACAAGGTTAATAACTATGTTTGGCTGATCATTAAACAAAGCAGGTGTTTAAAGTGTTTTGTGTGGATACTCACTAAATAATGTTGCTATTGCCAAATATGCCTTATAATTCCTGATAAATATGAAGCTTGAAGTTGGCTAGTCCATCATTGGCATTCATCTTGTCTTGACAATATCCTCCTATTCTCGATTTGCGAAATGTTTTCAATACAAACTCTTGCTCCTTTAATTTAATGTCCATACAATATGAAACACTGTTGTGCCAGTGAACAGTATCCACACCAGTTATATATGTCAACTAACATGACAACATTGGCGATGCCCGCACATGATATTGACATGCTGTTACTGGTAGTAGGTTTTGTTATTAAAATGGTAATTACATGACACAGATCTACCTTGAGATAATGGGGGATGGTTTGTAAAAGTTCTAATGAGTAGGCTATGTGTCATAGGAGTGTACTTCATGTAATGGGTTTGACTTTTAGGGCAATCAAACATGACACAGGCACACCCAGCATGTAGCATGAGTGTGCCCAGGTTTATCACCGGTGAAATATTCACAACATTTCACAGGATTTTTACGGCTGGTTTCTGCCAACACATTAACAGCACTGCTACTGTGCTGAATTTGGTAGATTATTGAATAGATGTATAAACAGGCAGATACATACAGTAAATGTATGCAAATTATGTAACCTGAGTTGTCATGGATTGTACAGCCCTGCACATGCCCAGGCTCGAATCTGTGGCTAGCACTACCACAAAGTGGGAGTCATGCATGCTAACGAGTGAGCTAAAACCTTAGGGTGCTAGTTTCACTCACTAGCACATCTCTTAAGGTGTCGAGAGAGAGGTTTACTAACATACTGCGCAGCTATCAACCAGCTGGCTACTATTACAGTTAGTATACATACATTTGGGTGAAAACAAGTTATCAAATTGAATAAATAAAATCTTACACACTTTCTTTTTGCACTCCTTTTCTCTTTGTTTCTTTCTCTCTCTTTCTCACTTTCTATCATCTTCCAGGAGGTTCCCCTTATGGCTGCACTTGAAGTAGATTCTGGCGGTATGATGCAGATGGCCAGTAAAGGCGGTGTAGCTGCAGCTGGCGCTGTTCTTGGTGGAGGCACGGCAACCCTCATCAATTCCAGGTCCACCATGGGCCGCGGCGGCTTCTACGAGTCCAACATTGAGATGAGCCACATGGGTGGGGGTGGTCAGGCCAGCGGCTTCATGTCTGAGTACCGGGGAGGAGGAGGTGCCTTCGACCAGCTGGCACTCCCAGAGGCCTTCCTGGCTGACTACTATGCCCAGGTGGGCACCAGGCTATAGCCAGCTTCTCATTTCTGGGGTCTCTTGCTTTTTGTTTGTTTCCACCTGTGTCACACACACCTGTATGTAAATGTGTTTACATGGACAGCAGTAATCTGACTATTGATCTTACTCTGAATATGACAATACATAAGTGCTAGGAGAATATTCCATTCATATTCCCCGCAACACGCATAGTCTCATTAACAACTAACAGAGAAGGTTCACCAAAGTTCTGAAGAATCTTTTCAATCATTTAATTTTCTTTCCGCAATTCTTCCGACCTGGGAAAATTGTAAAAGATAGAGAATAATGTGATTGAAGTGTTTACATGTCCAGAACGCACCTCAATAATGCTCCACATATCTTATTTTGAGTGACATCAAAAACAATGCCTGAGCGTTCTATGGCCATAAGTTAGCTTCCGGTAAATTTACGCAAATAATCAAAAACAAGCTTGTCTAGTCAATGCTCTTTCTGAGAATAAACATAATAAATAACAAGTACATTCCATACGCTACTTGGTTAAAATTATGACTAACTGGAAGTGAATGGGGTAATGATTCAAAGAAAAGAATTGTGAAATAACTATAGTAGAATTACCAGCTTCCATCATTTTGGTAATAAGGATGACAGTTAAATGAAAATTAAAACCAACCTTTACTAACCAAACATTTAGTTAACAAACATTCCGATAAGTCGAAAATTAGCTAAAACATTATCGATTTGGTCAAGTGTACTCTCTGTCAGGACCTGTACAACAGGTGATCATTTCCTCCTCTTATCGGGAAACTCAAGTTAAACAGGCAAAAACTATCAGTGTCAGTTTTAAATAAATGTTTGGCTGACATAGACCTCCGTCACAAAATCGAATTCCTTACATTTGTCTCATAACAGCTTGTGCAAATGGAAAATAAGCTATTTAGTGTACTTAACTGTCCTGTACAGCTGTAATTTTTTACACGTCTGTAGTTGAAATAATGCCCTATAGTATGGGTCTACGCTATAGGAATTTAGCCCCCTAAATGACATGGGAGTTAACATTAAGTACATTTAACATAGAGGGGCAGAAACAAGTGAGGGGCGGAATCAGGAATATTCTGTTTACATGAAAGTATTATTTTTAGAATATGGTCATAGTCCAATGAATATGTTCATGCAAATGCACTCAATGTCTGAGTGTCTCTCTGTGTGCCTGCCTGTTTCTGGGGTCTGTTCTGCCCTGTCCAGGCTGTTCTAATCAGTTCTGTTCCATTTCTGTTCTATACTATTTGTTATGTTCCAAGGAGTTCTAATCTGTCATATTTTCCTTTTTTTAGTTTTATTTTGTGCCTGCCTGTTCTCTTATCCCTAAGATGATGATACACAAGGGAATGTTTTGCGCAACGTTGCAGAGCAGGGGTGTTCCATGGTTTCCAGGAAACTATTGGTAGAAATAACTTCAGTAGACATACCCAGTCAGACCACACGGGACTGGTTCTGTGGTTGACCTGCAACATTACTCAAAAAGTTGCTCCCATGTCCTATCATGTGTTCTGTCTGTCTGTATCAGCCATTTGCCATCTCCACTTTTGTGTAACATTGTGTACCTCTAACATTGCTTTTTCATTGGGAAAAGTTGTTAAATCTGCTTATGTTTGTATATTTCAGAAGTCAGAGTGTATGACAGTGGGTGGCATTCAGAAGGACAATCTGCTGGTGTATGACTACGAGGGGCAGGGATCTCCTGCTGGCTCTGTAGGCTGCTGTAGTCTCCTTGAATCTAATAGCGACCTGGCCTTCCTTGATGACCTGGGGCCAAAGTTCACCACCCTGGCCTCCATCTGCGGAGGCTCCAAGGTCGCTACCACCACTACCGTCTCAGCTCCTCCACCACCACAGCCATCTGCTTCCATCTCCTCAGTGACTGATGTTGGTGCCATCAACATGGGGGTTGTGAACGACACCATGTCCTCCACCCGAGTGGAGAGGGCTGTCACCAGCATGGAGCACCAACTTCCTAGCATGCACCTGCATGAGACCGTTGCCATGCCGACCCAGACGGTGCTGTTGCAGCAGCAGCAGCCCCTTTACTACATGGTGGAGCCACAGGTCCAGAGCACAGTGCTGCTGGCCGAGAGGCCCCCAATGGCTCTGAGTCAGGGAATGATACTGGTGAATGGGAGCCAGGCAGCCACTGAGGGGGTGCTGCTGCAGGGGGAAGGCCTGGTGCAGGGGGCCCAGGGCCTGGTGATGGCCCAGGGAGGTCACGTTCAGGGAGCTCAGGGTTTGGTGGTGCAGCAGGGAGGCCACGTTCAAGGGGCCCAGGGGTTAATCATCCAAGGTTCAGGGCCTGCACAGACTGACCTGGTACGAGGAGAGAGCGTTGTGCTGCTGGAGCGAAGAGGAGGAGCGGCAGGTGCTGCACTGAACTCAGGCCTTCTGCAAACAGCCAGTCTCTCCGGTTCCCAAATGGTGCTGCTTGATGGGGCAGCGGTGCCACAAGGGGGGCAGATCTTACAGGGAGGGCAGATTGTACAGGGAGCACATATCCTCCAGGGAAGTTCGACTCTCCAGAGGGGGAGTATGGGGGGATCTCAGGGTGTAGTGCTTGTTGAACGTACGGGCCAAGGGTCAGGGGTCAGCAAGGGATTGTGCAGTGTAGTGACCACCAGCACATCATCACAGAACAAGGTAGCAGGGCAAGAGATGCCATCGCTGCAGACAAGCAGTGGGCCAAACTCTCGCAAAGTGGTCATCCAGGATAAGAAAGTGGTGACCAGTCACACAAAACAACGTCAGTAAGCTGAAACACTTTTAGGAACACTTTCTAATAAGGAGCAACAATTAATTATAAAGGATCTATTACCCAGTAGTTTGTTCATTTATTTTTAATAGCAAGTATGTAGCTTAATAATACTTAAAAGTTGTAAATAGTTACTAAATAGTTACTTTTCATTACTTGTAATGAACTGTTGGCATGTAAAGCATTCACATTCATAGGAACATTATCTGACACTTAATGATAAAAGAATTCAGTCATTCATTTAGCTGTATTAGCTGTATTCATTCAATACAGCTAGTGTGTCAGATGATATTGCTATGCATGCAGATTGTTCATATGCAAACATTTGATTTTAAATAATGAAAAGTAGACAATTTCACTTATATCAGTAAACCACAAAGGTATTATTAACAATTAAATAACCAAACTATTGAGTAATGGCTACTTTGCTATTTGTTGTGGCACCTTATTATAAAATGTTACCGACTGTTTTGCTTTTCAGCAAGCCAATTTTTAATGCTATAAATTACAGCTTTGTGCATTTTTATAGTCATTTTATGTATGTGTATAAATTACCTTTGTGGCAGCACCATACATATACCTACTCAGACAAGGCATTTCCGTCAGGCCTAAAAATTTATCTGTAAATGCGCTGTAAATTTGTGAGTCAATAGGAATGTGTTTACACAGGCAGAGGGATGTCTGAACATGTTCAGTAAGGGATTTCATTGGTTTAAGGCTTGCCATGTGTATGGGTTTTCTACTGTCTATTTCAACTCAGATTGTCATTATTTGTTATGTTCTGAGTATTTTCTGCTTTTGTATTTCTGAGTATTCTGTCCTTTTGTCTTTAAAAGTGTTATTTTTATATGATATGAAAGCTTTTTGATCCAGGAAATCAGAGTTATGTACTCAGTGAATGTTAGCCAGAGGATTTAAATAAACTTGGCTTTGGATCAATTTCCAAAGAAGCCTTTATATGTTAGCTGGGATTTCCTCTTTGTTTACAAGGCTTTTGCTCTGTTCTTTTATGACCTCATAACTGCCCTATGTCTCTATGTCCTACGCCACACCACCACAAACACTTAATAGACTTTATCACTTCCTGATCTGACTCGTGCCATGAAAAGATCTTCCATGCCCATAGCCTCTTGTTTACCCATAATCTTTCTTCCTTGTTACTCAGAACTAGGTTGGTGTAACAGAGCCAACGCTGTGTGCAAACATTACAGCTTTATTTTTGACAAAAAAAGTCCTTGACCTTGGACTTGTTATAATAACAAGGAGTCATTAAGCATTAGTTGTTGTTGTTTGTTTTTCATATTTTTGATTGCTTTCACATTTAACTACACATTAATGGACATGTGTGTATGTCCTCATCAGGACAGCACCTTTAAGCTGTTCAGTGAGGGAGCTATAGTTCCGATTTAGTTATGAGTAGAGATGTGGCAGTGGGCTGGTTATGAGCGGTTGATGATCCGGTGGCTGTGTGAAAGGCTTCCTGTGACT
Organism: Tenualosa ilisha; assembly: GCA_015244755.2. Classification (NCBI taxonomy): domain Eukaryota; kingdom Metazoa; phylum Chordata; class Actinopteri; order Clupeiformes; family Clupeidae; genus Tenualosa; species Tenualosa ilisha. The sequence goes on from PYXC01001217.1 coordinate 1,415,438, forward strand.
GTGTCTACGACTCTCTTGAGACATCATGTCTCGCTGAAAGCAAAAAGAGAGAACAGCTTATTTGATGCAAAGCCACATAATTATGCAAAGATGGAAGGATGTATTCCACGGAAGAGTTCAGATTTAGTAGATTTCACAGATATGCCTATGGCAACCTCACCACACAAATTCCAACAAGTGAACACCTGCATTGCTGATGGGGGTATGAAGGAACACTTTACATTTGGTTGGGAGGCTTGGACGAGATAGGAAGAGTTAGGAACACATGAGACTATGAGCTTCACCACCTAATGCGGTTTGCGTGTGTGAGATGATCAAACACCCAATTAAATATCTTCAACCTGTTCAAGTAGAAAAAAAGCTGCAACAATGGTGTGACATTTCAAAGGGCATGGCATGGATTCCAGTCATACTATGACAGACAGTTAATACAACACGCAACATAATTAGATTACCCTTCACAAATGAGGCATGGAAAGACACTACCACACAAATACATGCAGTTACATAAACCTGTCACACTTGTTTTCCTGATCCGGGTCATTTGCTTTGTATTTGCTCAAAGTTGAATCAGTTATATAACAAACGCAAAAGCCACAACACATATGAAAATGCAAATTCAATCATCGTCTAGTAGTCTTCTTTGTCACTTTGTCTGATGACTATTATTGATGATGTGTGGGTGGCATAACCGCCTTTTTAATCTGTTTTAAAGATATTACAAACTTATTTTTTCTCTTCTAGGTCTATATAGCCTAACTATGACAAGCAATGCTTACCTCAGACTATTAAACCTGGGACAAACACCCACTGTACCTAGGACACACACACACACACACACACACACACCATCTACACTTCCGAGTATAAAACTGCAGCAGATTGTGAGCTGTAAAACATATACAAGGGTGCTGTGACAGACAGAGGCCCGTTCTGTCTCCACACACACACACACACACACACACACACACTGAAACACTGAATTGCACAACAGCATATACAGTAATGACAGCTAGTTGCGTGCAAAAAAACACCATACACAAGAAACATCCCCACCGAACACAAACGCATATAGATAAAAGTGATAATTAGAAAGTGACAAAATGAGTACATAATGAAGACATTAAATCACTAACCATATGGGCCTCCTATGTGTTTACATAACTATACTGATTCTCAGCTAGTGTGCAATGGAGTCAACTCCATCAGTGTACATCGCTACACTAGGGCAGCCATAGCCTACTGGTTAGAGCTTCGGGCTTGTAATCAAATGGTTGCTGGTTTGATTCCTGACCAGTGGCACCTGGAGCAAGGTACCTAATCCCTCACAGCCTCCCAGGTGCCACTATAGCAGACAGGCAGCTGTTCTGGGTTTGCGTGTGCTGTATTTCACTGTGTGCTGTATGTGTTTCACTAATTCACTTCTGGGTTAAAATGCAGAGATCAAGTTTCCCTCACAGGATCAAAAGAATATAGATTATAATTAATATTAGCCAACAGTAATGATATACAGGTAGGGTATTATGGCGATTAATACAGTTCCAGAAGTTAACAAAGTCTCTACAAGTCTACCCAGCTGTCAATATAAGTCAGTCATGAAGAAGAGAAACAATCAAAAACATGTTGTGCAGGTTACCGCTTTGCATCTTACTTGCATTCGAACACAAATCAGCACGATACTGAGGCTGCTGACAGAAATCTTGTTTTTGGCAGAGACAAACACTGAAAAACACTGAAAAAACTTGTTTGTTGTGAGGGCATAATTCCGCTTTCCTCTTATTCGATACGGGTAGCCAGCATTCGTTTGGAAGTTGAGGTCAGGCTTCACAAATGCCTGCTATTGAGCCATGCTATTCTGCTATCAGCTATTGCGGATTCCATGGCAGCTGACAGGCAAGTGGGCCACATCTCTGCACCCCTGATGCATAACAGTCATGTGCACAACTGCAGACAGCATCTGCAGACTGCAACTGCCATTGTGGTGCATAAACACACTGCAGATTGTGTCTGTTCCAAAGGGTGCATGGTACCCAAGCTGAAATTGTAAAGACATGCTAAGCATGCACTGATATTGCCGGTGAGATAACTCACTTATTGTGCATGTCTGAACCCTGTGTATTGTGGATGTGTATTTTCTGTGACTGAGCACTAGGTAATTTGGGTTTAATGCACCGATTTAACTAAGGCTTTGCTAAGAGCTAAGAAGAGTAATTAAACTCACTATCATTATCATTCTCTTTTATTAGGGCATCTGTGACCTATAAGTTACAGGATTAGGCTTGAGTGGTTGAACATCGCATAGCTCTCCTGTGTCCACATCCACGGTGGATGTGCCTGTGAACAAGGCATCCGAACCCCAACTGCAGCAGTGTCTGCCCACTAGTTTATGTGCTGTCACTTTACCACTCACTGCCTGCTGTGTGTATGAGTAATCACTAAAAACCACAAATGGTTGAAATGCAGAGAAGGAATTTACCCTGAAAATAACAATAGAACTCATTATATCTAAACCTGTCTGTCTGCCTGTATGTCTATCTATCTATCTACATATCTATCCATCTATCTATCTAAGTTGATAGCTGACAGCAAGGCAACTTCTCCAGTTGTCAGTAATAAGTTTCTTTGAAGTTGTCTTTTTAGGGTTACTTATGCTTTCAGGAAATACCACTGTGTATGTTACCATCCCTGGTTCCTGGATAACTGCCATGTTTTATAATCCAAACAAGCCATTAACCTTTAGCTAAAACTACTTAATTGTTCTACAGTTAACCATTAATACTTCTTTGGAATGTATTTAGGTTAATGTTCCCTCCCTGGAAAGATTCCAAAACATGTCATAAAAACAAACATCGCAACAGTTTTGTTCAGACAAGTTCACTCGTAGGACAGACATTGAGCTACAAAATATACTTGGTACATTTCTTCAGAAATACAAACACAATGGCTTTGGTTAATGGCTAAAGTCACCAGAGACTGGTGCTTTCTGTTTAGTATTGCCAATTTGTTTGCCAAAACTGTGGCATACTAATAATTGTAATAACAACAAAAACATATAAACCATAATTCAACAACATAAACAACAATATCTTGTATAACTTGTATTAGCACAGGGTTTACAAATAAATAGTTTTGTATGTATAATCAACATGAAGTCAAGTCAAGTCACTTTATCTATATAGCACATTTCACACAACAGAGTTGATCCAAAGTACAAAATAAACAAAATAGTAAAATGATCAACATGAGAAATAATGATATTATAGTCTAAGTAGACAAAAAGAAAACTAGATAATATAGTGTATTTAAAAAACAAACAAACAAACTAACAGAACTAATAATAGATAGAGAAATAAAATTGAATGCAGGGCAATTAAAATAAAAGAGGAAAATGATCAGGGAGTGTTAAAGGCTAGGAAAAACAACACATTTTTAACTTGAATTTAAAGTTATCAATAGAATGGATGGACCTAATTTGGGAGGGGAGACTATTTCGGAGCCAGGGGGCAGAAACAGAAAAGGCTAGATCACCTCTAGTTTTAAAGCAAGAGGAAGGAATAAAGAGGAGATGCTGGGAAGAAGATCTGAGTGACCTAGCAGTAAAGTAAGGACTTAGATCACAGATGTATTGTGGTGCTGATTCATGTAAGGCTTTAAAAACAATCAGGAAAATGTAAAATTCTATTCTATACTTCACTGGTAACCACTGCAGTTCACAACACAGGAGTGAGGTGATCACGATTCTTAATTGCAGCGAGTAATCTAGCAGCAGCATTATGGACCATTTGTTATCTAGATACAGTAGAGTTGGTCAAACCAAAATCCAGTCCAGTCTTGATGTAAAAAATGCATGCGAGTTTCCAAGTCCTTACAAGAAAGGATAGATTTTAGTTTTGCTATTGTTCTCAGTCAGAAAAAAAAAACTATTTTATTGAATATTATTTATTGAACACTTTATTGAATATTGATAGCACAATATCTGAGACATTGAACCAGGTCAGGCCTGTTTACAGCGTACAGCAGTGTGCTTAAGATCTGTGTGTTGCCTGAGGGTTTGTCATTTAAATCCGACTCACAGGGCTCAATTACATGTGTGGCCAACTGTATTTAGGGGAGGGGCCTGTGGAATGCTGCAGCACCTGGAGAGAGACAAAAGGAAAAAGTCAGAGTCACAGCAGCTCAGAGCTGAGAGGAACGACAACCTGGAGCCAGTTCAGAGGTTGCAATGCTCACTGGGATAAACGGTAAGAAGAAAGTGGAGCATAACACTGTTCTTTGGAGAAATTGACTGACTCAACTGATGATGATGATGCTCATTTATAAATCATATGTGGATGTTTAAAGGGGGAAAAAAGAAGTGAGAGACAACTGTGGTCTGGAAAAAGCTTTGCACCTACTCGTCACCGCTCTGACCTTGACACACGGGGAGGGTCATGAGGAGTCTACTTTTGCTGACTGGACTGGCTATTGTGGTGAGATGCATCTAACAATAAGCCTAATTGGGATGTTTCAAGATATGGGTAATGGGTAGATATGGGTAGAATGGGCGACCAAACCTTTTTTATGTGGCCCAGACTGTGTGGGCAGGTTGACCTGCCTATAATGCCACAATGCATTTCATGGACAGGGGCAATTTAATGTGCTTAACATAAACAGCGTATACATAAGAGTGACATGAACTTTGTCATTACATATATCATGAACATTAATGATATGTTTTTAATGTTTATGGCTGTGTCATTAAGTGTCATTTGGTTTTGGTGTAGACATTACAAAAAACGAATGACACTTAATGACAACAGTCACAAGCATCAACCATCAAAGTGTCATTAATATTCATGATATGTATCATGTCATGTTAATGACAGGCTCATGTCACTCTTCTGTAGACACCTTCAAATAAAGTGTAACCACATAAACTGTGCAAAGAATGTTAAATTGATATAAACAGTCATATAAGTGTAAGGAGCTACAGTTTAACAAACATAACTGATTTAAAGAACGGCTGTTTATACATCACTAAATCAAAACAAACAAACAAAACAATCAAATATGTTATGTGCACCAATTTATCAAATTACTGATCAGACATTTTTTGGTAGTGTGCACTTTCCAAACCCTTCATGTCATTGGAGAAATATCTGTTGGTAAATCTTTAAAAACTTCCAGCTGCTATGTGTTTTAGGTTTAGAACCAACATCCTGATGCTGCAAAAATGGAACTTTAACCAGTTGCAATTTTTAATACTTAGATCAGTCTCTTTCAGAATGCTTTCGGCTAACTGATCAAATGTCCATTTTTATCTACTTAATTTTGAATATACTTGTAACCATTTAAACTCAATTATTTTATGGAATCCAATGCAGGGACTTCCTTATAGTACTGAAGGGATGTGTTGTTGTTATGACGACATGGTATGATTAAATTCTGGAGAAGAGTAGATCATGATTATGTCTCCAGGACAAGTTGATAAACTGCTATGAAAGTAAATGATTACCCTCAATCTACTAGCCTCATTCTGCATCTCTCTTAGTAGTCTCAACCACTGAATTTAATCACATGTGGATTGACCAAAAAGTACCTGATACACAATTTTTTTTTTCTCCAGCCTCCAGTGTTTGTTTGGACTAGGCTTTGTAAACACTCGTAAAAACTGATAATCTTTTCCAGTGTCTACACTGTCTCGGCTGACCGTGTCAAAATTTTCTGCTGTTGTTTCCAGAAGGATCAATAGACAGATGCAGGGCTTAATTTGTGTGGAGAAGCAAAAAGGAGATGAGTTGGACCTCCGCATATGAGTTTTCTCAGTGATAGTAGCCAATTAGATTTAGAAAAAGATTTGGAAACATCTCATGATTTTTGGACCACTTCCTGAATCCAAGCCAAGGCAATGGGGCTTAGTAGGCCATAGCTGAGCAGGTAGCAATTCAAAACAATAAAGTTGTTTAAGGTCACTCATCAGTTTTATTGTTGGCTGGCTCCGTGACACCTCATCACCGTTTACGGTGTTGTCTAACCTGTCAAGAGTTTCATTTATAGCAGTGGTTCTCAATTTTTTTGTCATTCTCCACTTTGGAAGGGGGAGATATTTCATGCAAACAAGCAAAATAGGTCCAATTGTCATTATCTGACGTTTTGGTGTACCTAAGTCTTAATCCCTATTTCTTTCATAATAAGGCATTTAACCCTAAGGACCTACTGAAATACTGTACTGAAATTACATTTCTGCATGTGCCCTGGCTATATGAGAACAAGAAAACATTAGAATAAAATCTGTAAGCAACTTTTGAAAAGGAAAAAAGCTGGAAGCATGTGACATACTCAACATACTTCGAAGTCTCAACACAATCTGGCCATCACTAATTCAGAACACGTCAATGTCATGTCACTTGCAGTATGAGAAATGGAAGCTCATTGAAATGTTTAGCTTCAGTTTCAGTTCACAAAATGGAGTGAAGTTATTTTTTCTCATCATTCGAGTCTCCCTGTTCCTCTCTCCATGCATTGTGTGTTAACAGTAGCTCTCTCTCTCTCTCTCTCTCTCTCTCTCTTTCTGTGTGTGTGTGTGTGTGTGTGTGTGTGTGTGTGTGTGTGTGTGTGTGCGTGCGTGCAGGCCTTGTCTGAGGGGGTGAGACAGACACCACAATTCAAACGAAAACGACAGAAGAGAGAGTGGGTCATCAGTCCTAAGTACTTGACTGAAAATGAGGACCACAGATCGCTGCCATATGTGGCCAAAGTAAGAAATGGTTGACCAAATAGAAATAATCCTAAAGCATCATTATAAAATGGTATTAAAGTGGTAATAGTGTGTTCTGACATTCACAATTAAAGGAAAATATCATTGTTATTTTTATGTAATAATCCTTGTGGAATATTATGACTGTATCCAAACAGATCCGATCAGACAGGGATGACGGCCTCCCTGTAGTCTACTACCTGAAAGGACCAGGGGCTGATGAGAATCCTGTGAACCTATTTATTGTTGATGAACAGGGCTTTGTCAAGATTACTGGCTTTCTGGACCGTGAAGAGATAGCAGAGTACAATGTGAGAGAGATTTACAATAGGATAAATTTGAAAACAAGTACATAATGACAGTGCACAAATGATCTATGAAGTCTGACTTTCAAAGTGTATGTAATAATGTATAATTACAACTAAATTAATAATGAGATTACAAGTGATGTACTTCTTACTTCTTTGGTGTGTGTGTGTGTGTTACAGATGACTGGTTATGCTGCCTTCAAATCAAATAGGTCCTTAGCAGAACAACCCATTGCTGTGACAGTTAGGGTGCAGGACATGAATGACAACGCCCCAGTATTTAAACCAATGCCACCTGTCAGCATCTATGAGGACAGCCCAGTAGGTGTGTCTTCTTCAACAACAACTACATTTAACTGGAACTTCTGGGTTACAGTTTTTTCAGTGTTTCAAGTTTACAGCCATATACTTGTTTAGCCTGGAAACCCATTTGCACTGTTGGCAAATTTAAATTTGCTTTGTTGGTCAGTCTGGTAAAGAGCCATTAAAACTAATCACCAATTAGCCAAAAATTCGTTAGCTAATCACAATCCGTCATCAGCTCATCACCATTTCATACCAAACCAACATTTTCATCTTTATTGATGTGGTCTGGTTCCCACACTAATACTATTGATAATATTGCAAAACAAATGACAAATGGAAGTGTACTGAATGTCTGAATTGAAAAGAAGCAATAAAGATGTAAAAACAAGTGAAGGTGTAAACAATGTAAACAATAATGTAAATAGTTAACAACAACAACATAAACCCCATAAATCCTCGGTACATGCTTTGAACTTCGGTTGTTCCTTCCTGCAGGAGCGTTTGTGGCACAAGTGCTCGCAACGGATGCCGATGAGCCCGGAACCAATCACACCAAGATTGCCTACAGTGTGGTAAAGCAGACGCCAGAAGATGACAGAATCCATTTTGGAGCAGATGACACTGGCAGGATTTTTGTCAAATCTCAACTTGACAGAGAGGTACTTACTGTGTGTGTGTGTGTGTGTGTGTTTGGGGGGGGGCAGAGGAGGGGCGGTATGTGGTTGTGTGCATGTTTATAGTGAGAATGTCACATTCTACCAGAAATGTTCATTTGAATAATCAAAACTGTATTGAAAGAAATACAAAGTAATTAGTATATACTGCAGTTTCTTTTCCTTTCTTTAACTGCATTTTAATTAGGATTCTATCAGACTGAGGAGGTCAGGTTTGTCAAACAATTGGAACAAAAGAAAGAATATATAAATAATATTCAAGCATAATTTGACATGGACCTGGATGTGTGGACGCATTCACTATATGCATTCTTTCACTATGATTATTTCTGTAATGCCTACTGATTCTGCACCTCTTCACAGAGAGCCAGCGCCTACACCCTCACTGTGCAGGCTGCAGACATGGGAGGTCAGCAAGGCGGACTGACGGCAACAGCCACCATGACGGTGTACATTCTGGATGTCAATGATAATGCCCCTAAACTGGAAAAGGATGAGGTGAGACCCATGTCATCGGCCAACTTAAAGCTACAGTGTTTAAAACCTAGTGGGTGAAGTTGTTGGTTGTAGTCAAATGCCTAGGTTGGTTGTAGTGAATGCCAATCCATTGCCAGTCAGGTGGGAGAAATAGTGTTCAATGGTCATTTTTTGGATTAGTTAAGGAGTAACAAATACTTAATTAATCATTGTGAAGCACTGCACCATTTTTATCAATTTTACACTAGAAAAAAAAACATTATTTGGAGTACATTGCTTTAAATCTAACTCTGTAGCTCTGGATAAAATTCCATAAATAGCTGATGTTATGTGATGTTTGAGCATACATATGGAATAGAATAGAGAATATGGAATTTAAACAGGTTCTAGATAGTAGGTTCCACATGCTAAAGCATCTGAAGATAAAAATTAATTTCCTTACTCTGTAAATTAGGTATTTAACAGAGATAAAGTCAGGTGCTTCTCTTGTCATTTCAGTTTTTAGCAAGTGTTGATGAGAATGTGGAAGGCGTTGAGGTGCTGCGCTTCAAAGCCTTTGATGATGACCTCAAAGGCTCGGACAATTGGCTAGCTCAGTTTTACTTGGTGTCAGGAAATGAGGATGGCTACTTCAGCGTTTACACTGATCCCAGGACCAATGAAGGTGTCTTGATGCTCATGAAGGTATATCAGTCTTACCCTTGTAGCTGCAGTTTAAATTTTCCTCTGTAACAAAGGGGGAACATGTTGTTACAGCATTATGAATATTAAGTATAAATGAAGAAAATTTGAATCTACCCACAAAATTGTTTGATGGACAGCCTTCTTGTCCTTCAAAATAATTAAGGGATTGATGACACTGATGAAATCTCTGCTCCCTTTTTCAACCTTGTAGCCTGTTGACTTTGAGGCAGTACCCAACCTAAACCTTGGAGTTGTGGTGGTAAACAAAGCACCTGATGGAGACAGGATACCAATAAATGGTGGTGAAGGAGGAGGAGGAGGAGGAGGAGGAGAAGGAGGAGGAGGAGGAGGAGGTGGAGGAGGTGGTGCTGGAGGGCCTGGTGGCGCAGGAGGACCAGGAGGGTCTGGTGGTGCAGGAGGGTCTGGTGGCGCAGGAGGACCAGGAGGGTCTGGTGGTGCAGGAGGGCCTGGTGGCACAGGAGGACCAGGAGGGTCAGGTGGTGCAGGAGGGCCTGGTGGCGCGGGAGGACCAGGAGGGTCAGGTGGTGCAGGAGGGCCTGGTGGTGCAGGAGGAGCAGGAGGACCAGGAAGGCCTGGTGGTGCAGGAGGACCAGGAGGGTCAGGTGGATGGCTAGGAGCTCCGGGTACTGTTGTACAGCCTGAACTACCTTGGAGTGTTATTTCAAAGTTGAAAAGCTACTCAGTGAAGATTAGCGTGATCAACAGACCAGACGGGCCAGTCTATCGGCCAAGCACCAAGCCCATCTTTCTCCCAGAGGACAGTGGAAAGCTCTCCCAGCGCAAGGTCATTGCTACCTTTCCTGCCTCGGATGGAGACTCTGGACTGCAAGCCACAAATGTCAGGTAAGAAGTCTCTCCACATTGTTTTCATCTATTAAATCACTTCCATTACATTACATTGACTAGGTCTTTTTCAGAAAGGTGGACTCCTCAGAAAGGCAAACTGTTCATTGTAGAAAGCCCACTGTGTAATAAGTGTTATTCAAAACACCAAGTACATCAGTTAGACCAAGCCCAGTCTACAGGCTGATGCAAGTTGAGTTTCATTTGAATTTTTCTCATGTGGCAGGTATGCAAAAGGTTATGACCCAGGAAACTGGTTTACCATTGACGAGGAGACGGCTGAAATCTCACTCATTAAGAATCCAGATCGGGAGTCTCCACATGTGGTGAATGGGACCTACATTGCCAAGATTCTTTGTTTGACAAATGGTGAGTGTAAAGAGGTCTAGTGGTGTTTTCTGGCAAGTTTAAATTGGTGTCTTCTTGGTGAACCTTCTACTGAATTCTGCCATATTGATAAATAAAGGTTACTTATATTGATGCAACAACTTCCAGATGCTACTGTCTCCTGACTATTTTAGTATTGATAAAAATCTGCATTTCACATGTGAGTGTATGGCTTTTGTCTGCTTTAAAGACATGCCCACCCAGACAGCTACTGGCACCATTGCCCTGCATGTGGAGGACACAAACGACAACTGCCCTAGACTCACCAGCCGCTATCAGTTTCTGTGCAGTGACACCAAGGTAAGGGTTTTACAATCCTTCCATGGTGAAACCGATTTGTGATACCTTACTGTTGTTTTATTGTTGGTGTTATTTGTTTGATTGTTGAAAGAAATATGTGAAATATTAAAGAAAGATGGAAAACAACTGAATTCTTAAAACATGTAATCTGGAAAACAATTACTTATACAGTATATTATAACTTGACACTTTCATGAAAGAAGTCTTTTCATTTTGAATACATATTTTTACTTGTAATGGCCGAGCCCTTGTTATTGCCATGGACACAAAGGAACACCATAGACTTTAACCACGTTCTCTCTTCACCACATTCTTCATTAGCAGGAAATGCTGGTACTTTCACTGATGAATTTTGTGACAGTAACTGAGATCATATTGTTGTAAGGTGGTGAACGTGACAGCAGAAGATGCGGATGGAGACCCTAACGGTTCCCCACTTGAGTTCATTCTGGTGGATGAAAGGATGGGGGTGAATTGGAGGCTTGAGAGGACTGGAGGTGAGCAAGGCAGTGGATGATCGTGTGGGGGCAGTATGTTGTGCTCAGTTTTAATAATCTGTCACCAGCAATTGTATGTAGCACTACCTGTAACTCTGTCAAGAGGCATCATGTGGCTTGCTTACATTGATACTTTTGTCTAATGTTTGTGGTTACATTGGGTTTTAATGTGTGTGTGAAAAATTACGTGTGAAAGTATGTGTGAAATGTAGCATTTATAACAAATAGGCCTATTAGTATCGGCATGTGCAGCATATCGGGTGATGAATTAAACTTGTCTGTGTGTGTGTGCGCAGATGATTCAGTATCTCTTTGGGCTGAAAATGGTCTTTGGCCTGGTCACTACGAGGTCACATTTGAGATACGAGACAAGCAGGGTGTGGCCTGTCCTGACAAACAAGTCCTTGAAATGGAGGTGTGCACCTGTGAAGAGGGTGTGACTTCCTGTGCTCTACGACTCAAGCAGTTGCAAGAGGGGGGATCCGTTATTAAGTCATCCCAGCTGGGAGGAGCTGCAGTGGGGGCACTACTCTTTGGCTTTCTTGTTCTCCTTTGTGAGTAAACTCACCACCTCCTGTTGAGTCTGAATGTGTGTGTGTGTGTGTGTGTGTGTGTGTGTGTGTGTGTGTGTGTGTGTGTGTGTGATGAGAAATCAATGTAAGAGTGTGATGTAGGTGTTAGAACAGGCTGTCTTTCAATTCCCATATTTCATAAACTAAATCACAGAAAGTAAATGGCACTTGCTACAGTCCAAATGTAAAGACAGTTTAGACAAAAATGGCACTGAAAACTGCATGTGGATGAGTCAAGTTACATATTGTACTAAGCCAGTGGATTCTTCACTTCTTATGCACTCTCTATTGTGTTGCTACTACTAGTGATCCCATTGATGGCTCTCTTCTGCACCTGTGGAGTCGGAGGCTTTACTGACCTGCCCTTCGATGCAAAGACTCATCTCATCTCCTATCACACAGAGGGCAAGGGAGAGGACAAGGTAAACACATGACAGTAAAAATATCCCACACATGCTGACTCAAAGGAGAATTTAATGGAAATGGCAATCTCACATTGCTGATGTTTACTAAATGCCTCCACCCACACCAGTTTAGTATGACATTGTAATGTGTCAGAAAAATCTTATAAATAAATTGTTTTGTTTCTTTGTCTGTGTGTGTGTGTGTGTGTTTCTCTTCTTTGAGTAGGAGGTTCCTCTGATGAGTGTTCCGGTGATCCTTAAAGAGGCTCCAGTTACAGCTTCCGCAAACATGGCTGGAACCATGATGAGCAGGGAGATGCCAATGTATGAGAGTGAATGTGGAGGCTTTTACTGCGACTACAGTCAACAAGTCATGGGGGACATGGACATCAGAGCCCATGAGGAGGAACTTTCACATCTGTTGGAGATTAGAGAGGGGGGGCAGCTCTCATTCCTGGCACTACCAGACACACTTCTTGACCAATACTTCTCACAGGTGTGTGTCTGTGTGTGTGTGTGTGTGTGTGTGATTGAGGCGAGAGAGAGAAAATGGAGTCTCTGGTGACTATGAGGTTACCATGCAGTGGTGTCAGTAGCATTATAATGAATAACATTATAATTGTCTTTTCTGTTAAAGAAAGCAGACCACACAGCAGTGACTTCTGCCCCAAAGGATAATTTGCTGGAGTATGGCTACGAAGGACATGAATCTCCAACTGGATCTCTGGGTTGCTGTAGTGACCTCGGGTCTGACGATGACCTCCAGTTCCTGGACAACCTGGAGACAAAGTTCATCACCCTCGCCGAGATCTGTGGATACTCCAGAGAGACCATAACGCCCACGACAGAGGTGGACACCAGTGCCATTGTGACAAACGATGTGAAACTACAGAGGAGCATCAACTTTGTGGAGGAACATAGCCCACCCCCACTTCCCAGCATGCAACTGTGTGAGGCTGTTGCCATGCCAACCCAGACAGTTCTGGTGCAGCAACAGCAGCAGCCCCTGTACTACATGGTGGAGCCACAGGTCCAGAGCACAGTGCTGCTGGCTGAGAGGCCCCCAATGGCTCTGGGTCAGGGGATGATCCTGGTGAACGGGAGTCAGGCAGCCACTGAAGGGGTACTGCTGCAGGGGGGAGGCCTGGTGCAGGGGGCCCAGGGCCTGGTGATGGCCCAGGGAGGTCACGTTCAGGGAGCTCAGGGTTTGGTGGTGCAGCAGGGAGGCCATGTTCAAGAGGCACAGGGTTTAATGATGGCCCAGGGGGGTCACGTTCAGGAGGCACAGGGTATGGTGCTGGCCCAGGGAGGCCACATTCAAGGTGTGCAGGGCTTGGTGTTACAGCAGGGAGGCCCTAGTCAAGTTGCTCAGGGTTTGGTGGTGCAGCAAGGAGGGCATACCCAAAGGTCTAAGGAGACGATTGTCCAGGGCTTGGGTCCTGTGCATACATTACGTCGACAGAGTCTGCTTATACCCCAGGGTGGGAACATTCAGGGGGCTCAGGGGTTCATAATGTCCCAAGGCGGATGCATACAGGGGGCTCGAGAGTTTATAATGCAGCAAGATGGGCACATTCAGGGGGCTCAGAATGTGATACTGCAAGAGAATGGACATGTTCAAGGAGAACAGGGGATCATAATACAAAACCATCAACATATTCCTGGATGTCCAGAGTCTGCTGGCCTGTTCCTGGTCAACAGCAGCCAGCCAGCCAAAGTAGGATTGGTCTGTCAAGAACAGGGGCTAGTGCAAGGACCACAGATGTTGGTGATGGAGGATCAGCAGTCCAGTCCTGGATCTCCAGGTGTGCTTCTGATTGATGGAAGATCACCACCTGGACCTGGGTCACCTCTCTCCAGCCAGCCTGTCTCCAGTACTGGCAGCTCACCAGTCCTACTAGTTAATGGTGGCATGAAGCTTAGAGAGGAAATCCAGTTTGGCACCCAGCAGAGGGACACTGCCAAGGTCATAAAGAGGCAAGTGTCCAATGGGAAGATGCTACATGGAGAGAGATTTTTTGCAGGGGCCCAGAGCCTATCCCAAGGTCGAGTCCTGCAAGGGGATGGGCATATTCTCATGAATGATCCCACAGGCACGCAGATGGTGATTCAGGAGCCTACCAGCACTGGATAAAAGTTGGTGGGGCAGAAGATCCGGCAGCAGCAGCTCGAGGTTTCACCCCAAGGGGAAGAGCAGGAAGTTGAAACAATGTAAGGAGCTGGAGTGAGAACACTGCATTGGACTGTATGAACTGAATGAAGTACTATCGGTCAGTCAGTGACAGCTGGGAAAGTATGAATAAATACTACACTGGATCGTGTTTCATATGCTGACCACTAGTGATAAACATCAGGTATTTGCCACAGTTTGCAGCTAACTGTAAATATACATGGTGGGGCACTATTTTTAGTTCATGTGAGATTGTGTCGTTGTCTTCAATGTGATGGGTGTATGTGCTATATAACATAGCTCTAGTAACGCAACAAATTTTGCAATATTGGAGTAACTCAGCCAAGGTCACTAGAGCCGACGGAAGGACTCTTTCTTTTCTTTTCTCTCTTTCTCTCTCTCTGTCTCTCTCTTACACACACACACATACACGCTCAGACAAGACTTTCCCTGCAGGTGTTCTGATTTCCATAGCAATCTGATTTTCCTATACGTGGGAACTTCAGGGAACAACAAGGAAAACTTTGTGACTAGAATGTGGTTGTGCCAACAGAGCTGTTTGTGTAGGTGTTTACTTGGTTTCATTGCCTCTAGTAGTTACTTTGGCTGAAATTTAATTCCACTGTTGCATGCATCTGAAGAGCTCTTTTCCAAAATGAGACTGTATATACCATTCATTCATATTTTCATTTTTTTAGTATTATTATTTTGGATGCCAGGTGTTATCATTGAATCTGCATATAGGTTGCTACATTTTTTTACTTACTCATATAAATACAACTGCAGCCCAATGAAAACCTGTATACATTATTAAAATTATATTTTTAATTTAAAATTTAAAACATAAGTTTGATGTTGATGATTTCACTGGATATTTACCTAATGCAGTCACATGAAATAACATTCTGTAGTTTTTAATAAAATAAATGGCTTTGGTTCAGTTTCCAAAATGCTTTCTGTTCTCTGGATTTGCCTAAAGCTTATAGCCTTTTCAAGAAAAGGTTTCTCTACATTTACATTTATGCATGTAGCAGACGCTTTTATCCAAAGTGACTTACAAAAGAGGATAACTTTCAAGCTAGAGTACAATGAAAAACTAACAAAGAGTGCATATTGCTAACATGAAATTTGCAGTAGTTTGAAGTAGTTTAAAGTAGTAAAGTTTGAGTAGTTTAAAAAGTGCAGTATAGAGAGAGATTAACAGTAAGAGATTAAGTGCATTCCTGGTATTCAGAAATTTAGCCAGGAGATATTCTTGGAAGAGCTGGGTCTTTAAGAATTTCTTGAAGGTGAAGAGGGTATCTGTTGATCTGGCGGCACTTTGAAGTATTCTCAAATAGCATGTCATGTAGTCAACATTAGTGTGCACTCCTGACCATACTGACCATAGTGATGCATGCTTACTAAGTGATGATTGCAGCAGAAAACTTAGAGAGTTGGTCTTGTGAGCTTTAGGAAAATTAATACTGACCTAGAGCTTAACCAAACTTCTTCGTTCATAATAATGAACACATGAGGATGATAGATCATAAATAAAAGAAGAATAATTGTCAGCACACCAGAAGCTCACGAAATCGAATCTAATTGTCTTTGTAGTCAAAATATCAAGAGCTGTACTCAAATGTCCGAACAATTATTCTTCCTTTTATTGCGTCATGTATCTTGACACCTGGTCTCGAATTACGTGCACACACACACACACACAACTACACCACACCGTGGATCAAATGGTATTCATGAGCTTTGGATAAAAGTGTCAGCTAACTGAATGTACTGTAAGTATAGTCTAAAGTATTGTCTTTAAAAAGCCAAATAAGTTCTCATAGTATCTGGTGCACACCCTACCTCTATTAGACAGTTTTTTCCAGCTTCTTATATGCAAATTTTGCGTTATTTATGTCTCTGGCTCATCTCATTTGATTTATAGGCCAGTATTGTACGCTCAACCAACGACTGTGGAAACATGAGGGCTTAAATACACAGGGCTAAACTAGGGAACAAGGAACAGGTAAAACACAGGAGGGACTGACGAGACTAATAATGAGAGAACAAGAACGGGCTAGGAAACACATGGCAGGGATAAACAAAAGAGCACAGGATCAGGAAGTAGACAAAGTCAGGAAGTGACACAAGGAGGAGACAAAAGGAAACAAACTAAGGGTACAGGGTAACAGGACAGGACATGACAGCTGTTTTTGCCTGCAGCTAAGCAATGCATGATATATAAATGTTCCTTATGGGTGTTATAATGCATAGGTTTCTTCATGGGTTTGAGCAGCTAAATATAAAAATCACTTTGAAATGTGTTACCTACGCATTATGAAAGATCCCCCACTGTTGCAGTTTTTATCCCGGTTAAGTTTGTGATATGTGAAACATTTCTTGATAGATGATTAAATGTTTTTGATGTTACAATAAAACTTTCTATCAACCCAGTATTCATAAAGCATTATAAATACATTCATAAAGGGTTATAATGCATTCATAAAGCCTTATAACTAATGTCATTGGTGTTCGTGTTCATAACTGTTTATACACAAAGCACAACACATCATAAAGTTTCTTTGGCCTTTTAATACTAGGGAAACATACTACACTTCTTATTGTCTGTAACGGTGCCGTATTGATTTTCATGAGTAATTACATTTACATTACATTTATGCATTTAGCAGACACTTTTATCCAAAGCGACTTACAACTCATCAACTATCAAGTGTTCAGGGCCAGTCTCCCCTAGAGCAACTTAGGGTTAGATGCCTTGCTCAAGGGCACAAAGGTGGAAGCTGGGATTCGGAGTAGGCGGCATCACAATCACCCAAAGCTGGCGGCGGGTGGCAATTAAGTAAGTTACTTAACTTTGCGAGGGGTGAACGACTTCACCCCTTGAACATCCAACAGCACAGAGTACAGGAGATTCCCCCCGGACAGCAAGGCCACAGGCACAGCAACAGGTCTGGCGTGGCTGTTTTTTTTTCTCCCGGTCGGCAAAGCCTCCTCGTCCGTAATCCACAAACAAAAGTTGGTTCCCTCTGCCACGAGCTACCATTCCCCACAAAAAAACTCCCGTGACTATGAGCAGAGCTCCTAAAAAGCCTCTGTTCGCCCCCGTACATCAATCACCAGCTTCCTTATTAATGCCCCACAACTGTGTGCAATTTTCTACAAACTATGGGCAGCCATCTTGGTGTACACCCAATTAAGCCCTGTGTGATTCCCAGCTCCCAAACTCGTCTGCCCTCCACCACTTGTTTCATCCTGTGACATAAACGTAAAATTTTATCATTTCAATGTGCCTAATTACTGTATTATTCCTGTATGACTACCATTGTAACATCAGTACATTACTCCTTTCTACAAAACTGTTAATTGAAAAAGGCAAATATCAACATGAGACTAGCCTCAGGCTTGTAACACAGTCTGCACACACAGGTTTGGGCAAGACTAACCAGATCTGGTGTAATATTACAGTTTGGTGTGGATATTTCATAGAAATTAATTTGGTGACTCAAATATATAATAGTCAGAAATGTTTAGAGGTGGTCCTTTGCAGTAGGTGGGGAGAGACAAAAGGAGCGAGTCAAACTAACGTCAAGTCAAAGTGGCCAAAGTTGATAAACTGTGAAGGTCATGAGGAGTCTACTATTTCTGATTGGACTGGCTATTTTGGTGAGTACCTTTACCTAATGACAGCCTAACTGTTAGATTTGGAATCTTGGATGGTAGAAGATAGTATATCATATGTCCAATGATACAATCTTACTTATTCCTGGCAAGGGTGCGTGAACATTTTGTGGTCATTGCCTTGTTTAAATACCTTATTTTGTAAATTAACCCTATGATCCTCTGCAGCCTTTGTAGAGACTTAAGGAATGTCTTTTGAAGTCTATTTCAAATGTCATTTTACTATTCAAGTTGTCAAGTAGGCCTGTTCATAATCCCTTTGAGACAACATGGGACTTTCATGTTGTCAAGTTATCATAATTTCACCTTGAACATTTATAAGGTAGGGTATAGATGTGTTCTGAAACAGTCATGAATGCATTGTGAAGAATTCATGAAAGCTGCGATGAATATGTAATGTCCTCGCTCAAGTAAAGTGTTACCAAAACATTTGATCTTCATGTGAAGGCGGTTACACAGAACCAAGAGCAAAATGTATTCACAGAAAAATACAAACACATGTCAGTCAGCCTTAGCAGCCGCTGAATGTTGTGAACTGAATAGGAAGATGGCAATTATACAAACACTGCACATAATTTTACAGCCTTTACTGTAAGTAATAGGTATTAATGTATTTTGTCTAATTTTTATCTTCTTTTAAGTAATCTTCTGCTTACTTACTGCATTCAAATGCATTCTCTACTCGTATGATTCTACAGCAGTGCAGTGTTTTCAGTTGCCATGCTTTACATGCAAAGAATGCATGCAATTCTAACGAACAGTACGCTGCCTGTAATCAGCTCCACTGAACTCATAGCCTGACAAGCCAGATTATAGCATCAAAATGTATAGTCTAACCACAACTGATAGACTGAGCTCAATCCTAGGGGCGGAGTCATCATTAACTGTTCTAGGATTCCATTCATCTAGAACTGAACAGATTTTGATGAAATAATAATGATTATCTGCACTCTCTCCGTCTCAGTGTCACATTATATAATTGTTCTGTTTTTTGCTTGATTATGTGTGAATGTGTGTGTTGACAGGTCCTGTCTGAGGGAGTAGGACTGAGACCTTTCTTTAAAAGGAGACAAAAGAGAAACTGGGTCACCGCTCCTGTGATGTTAACTGAGAATGAAGACCACAGACACTTGGAATTTGTGGCCAGAGTAAGTGGGAAAAAATGAAAGTTAGTCTACTTATTCTATAATAATGCTTTAAAGGCCATTCACACCAAGAACAATAACAATAACTGTAATGGCAAATAAATATCACTCAAATTATCGTCCACACTGCAAACTATAATGACAACAACATGTGCAACAATATTTTTGGGATCACTTTCAGAGTGATTTGTAAAATGAGGTTGACAGCCAAACAGAAACCACGGAATTTACATTTACATTTACATTTACATTTAGGCATTTACCAGACGCTTTTATCCAAAGCGACTTACAAAAGAGGATAACATTCAAGCTACAACACAATGAAAGAACAAACAAGGAGTGCATATTGCTAACATAGAATCTGCACTATTTTAAGTTGAAAGTGCAATAGTGTAACACAGTGTAGAGAAATTAAATTATTAAGTGCATTCTCAAAATTTACGCCAGGAGATATTCTTGGAAGAGCTGGGTCTTCACGAGTTTCTTGAAGGTGGAGAGGGTATCAGTTGATCTGGTAGCACTTGGGAGGTCATTCCACCAGCGCGGAACCACTGGCCGTGCTAGAAAACGTTCCTTAGAGGAGCGTAGCGGTCGTCGGAATTGAGTTGCTGTGGACGCAAATGTCGTTATAGTTACAGTTATCTTTATAGTTATAGTTCCATAGGTTATAGTATAGTTATAGTATAGTTTATAGTTTGTAGTATAGTTCCAGGTGTGAACAGCCTTTTAATGTGAATAATGAAAAGATATACAATCATGTGCCAACATTATATGTAACATAGAATAGTGAAATTATGTTACCATGGTTATCCAAACAGATCCGATCGGACCGGGAGGACGGCCTCCCTGTATACTACTTCCTGAGAGGGCCAGGGGCTAATGAGAATCCAGTGAACCTATTTATTGTCAACAAAGAAGGCCTGGTCAAGATTACTGGGATTCTGGATCGTGAGGAGGTGGCTGAATACAATGTGAGGGAGATGTTGGACAAAATATCATGAAAATACCATAAACCATGAACATTTACTCTATTATATATTTAAGAACTGTATAATTTACATAAACCCAAAGTATAAGGCACTTATACACATACACAGGTGTTTACAGGTGTTGTGTGTGTTTTCATTTTATTTAGTTTTTTTGTTTAACAACAAAAAATATTATTATTATATATTATTATATTATTAGTAGTAGTAGTAGTAGTAGTAGTAATAATAATAACAACAACAATAATAATAATAATTAATATTATTATTATTGTTATTATTGTTGTTGTTCTTACAAAACAATAATAATATACACACATACTGTACATACATCAACACATATATATGTTTAGATGCTAGTTGTATCTTGAAATGTGATTCATCGTATAAGAAACATTCTGGTACTGGTAAGAAAATTATGATTCCTTACTTTGTTGGTGTGTGTGTGTGTGCGTGTGACACAGATGACTGGTTATGCAGCCTTCAAATCAAATCATTCCTTGGCAGAAGAGCCCATTGCCGTAAGAATAAAGGTGGAGGACATGAATGACAACGCCCCAGTATTTGAACCACTGCACCCCGCCAGCATCTATGAGGACAGCCCAGTAGGTGGGTCTCCTCCTGTTGTAACATGCAGTCTGAACAGAACAAAATTTATATAATGTGTTGTTAGCGGGGACTTGCACATACATGCAACCTTGGCACAAGAACAAAGCCAAAAGCGTCCAGAGTAGCCCCAGTAACACCTCCTCAACCACACCTACATTTCATATTGGGTGACTCATTTCCTCATCAATGCTGGCAGGTCTGTTGTCATGTACAGTGCATACTCAATACCAACGCGAACGTTTTTACCAATGAATGTGTCATGGTTATTATTAATTCATTAGATTGTTTCTCGAATTAATTTTTATTTTTTGGTTGCCTGAGTAGACTCAACTGAAACCACTCTTTGAAGAAGAACACTGTATGCTTTGCTATGATGCTTACTGCTCTTATATATAATCGCATGCTTTGGACTTTTATTTTATTGTTTATTTCTTCCTGTAGGAATGTTTGTGGCACAAATTAATGCAACGGATGCGGATGAGCCAGGATCAAATCACACCCTGATTGCCTATAGTGTGGTGAAGCAGACGCCAGAAGATGGCGGAATCCATTTTTCTGCTGATAAAGACACTGGCCAGATTTTTGTCAAATCTAAACTTGACAGAGAGGTAATCTATGTTTTTTGGGTTTTTTTTTTCGTTTTATTTTATTGACTGACACTCTTATCCAAAGCAACTTACATTCATCTATTACTTCAGGGCCAGTCTCCCCTAGAGCAACTTAGAGTTAAGTGCCTTGCTCAAGGGCTGCCATGAGCAGCCAGGATGTATGTGGGTATGTGTGTGTGTGTGGTGTGTGTGTGTGTGTGTGTGTGTGTGTGTGTGTGTGTGTGTGTGTGTGTGTGTGTGTGTTTGTGTGTGTGTGTGTGTGCTTGCAACAACTTGTATACAACCATAATAAATGATTTTTTATTAGGGAGAATGATGCACAATTTCCCCTTGTTTCTCCCCCTGACTACAATGTGTTTATTATTCTGTCAGTCAGCATACCATACAGTCAACATAAAAATTATTAAACCTGGGTCATATCCTGTGGGGTTGTATGGCTTTAAAAAATCCCAGGCAATGTGCTGCTTTAACTGTGTTTTAACAAGAGTCACTAGAAAACAAAAAGAAACATACAATCTAAGCTAAACTGAACAATACATTCTAACGTTTCCTGGATTGACAATACACAGTGGCTTGCCATGATATTTTCCAGGGATATCCATTGAAACTCTTCCTCCCTTTCACAGAAAACCGACACCTACGTACTGACTGTGGAGGCAGCAGACATGGGGGGTAAGTCAGGGGGACAGACATCAACAGCCAGTCTGCATGTGCACATCCTTGATGTCAATGACAATAAGCCCAGACTAGAAGAGAACGTGGTAAGACCAATATTACTAGCTTTTATGTGTATCATCTAATGGTGAGATTGCTGAATTGATTGCAACCAGCTGAATACTATTCCATTGCCAAAGCATGTACTAACGAATTAAATTCATAAACTAACATCATCAAACTTATATCATCATATCTCATCTTCTGTAGCATATGACATACAGAATGCAGACTACTGTGTACAGATATAGTATATTTTTCAAAAAGGAGCAAATAGTCAACTTATTTCCTTGGCTGGTATATGATAAACCATAAGTAATAATGGACAAAATGTATATTATTTTGGTAATGCTTTACAATAACATGTATTAAGAAGGTAATAATAGTACATTATTAACAGTTAACAATGCATTACTAGTTAGTTAGTAACTAGTTAGTTAACCTTGTTATCCTTTAGTAACATTAGTTAACTGTTAACATGGAGCTTGAAAGTGTTAACAAGCAGCATGAAAGACACTTACAAACATATTAGTTAACTGTTAACAGTTAATATAGTACATATAATATAAAATAGTTGTCATCTATTGGTAAACAAGACTAACCTTTCTTACCGATTTGTAGTATGTCTTAGAGCCCCCTAATCTAGAGCTTATACTTCACTCAGCCTATAGGCTTGATTCAGTTGTAATGATTTTCTATAAATATCAAAATCTGTCTGATTTTCTCTAAATCCCAAAACCAATTCCCAGTTGCTGTGGTGCTTTAAAGATGGTATTTAGAGAAAATCATGACTCACAGCCTATAGGCTACATAGCCCTTACTTTAGATTAGGGGGCTGCAAGTGAACATGCTACAAATCAGTAGGAAAGGTCTTATAAGTGTATAGTTATTATTTTCTTGTTTACTAATACGTGACATTTGGTTCATTAAGCATTTACAGTATGTTTGTAGGTGACTTAAAAGCTGCTTGTTATAATTTACATGCTGCATGTTAACAGTTAACCTAATGTTAATGAAGGATAGTAACAGTTGACTAACTGCTAGTAATGGACTGTTAACTGTTATTAACGCATTATTAGTACCTTATTAACCATATTATTTGTTATTAGTTAATACCTTATTTTAAAGCATTACCATTGATTTTATGCATTTCTTCTCTTGGATTTTCAGTTTTCAGTAGAAGTTAAGGAGAATGAGCAAGATGTTGAGGTGAAGCGCTTCAAAACCTTTGATGCAGACCTAAAAGGCTCAGACAATTGGCTAAGTATATTTCACATAGTTTCAGGAAATGAGGATGGTCATTTCAGCATTCATACTGACCCCCGGACTAATGAAGGTGTTCTAATGCTGAGGCAGGTATGTTGTCTTGCCCTCAAAGATGCAGCTCCAGTTTTCTGTTGTAACTGAGACAGAATATTTAGTTCGTAAAGATTGATTGTAACATAAGAACAAAACACATAAAGCAAGAACAAACCCACTATACTATTGTGATTGGATAGAGTTCTTGTTCTTCAAGATGATTGAGTGAGGCTTTTCTCCCTTTCTTCAGCCTGTTGATTTTGAGGAGGCAAGCAAACTGAATCTGGAAATATTGGTGATGAATGAGGCACCTGAAGGAGCTAGGATACCAATGATCCCTGGAGCGTCTAGTGGAGGAGGAGGAGGAGGAGGAGGAGGTGGAGGAGGAGGAGGAGGAGGAGGAGGTGGTGGTGGTGGTGGTGGTGGAGGAGGAGGAGGAGGAGGAGGAGAGGAGGGGGGGAGGTGGTGGTGCAGGAGGACCCGGAGGACCTGGTGGTGCAGGAGGATCAGGAGGGCCTGGTGGTGCAGGAGGACCAGGTTGGCCTGGTGTTGCAGGTGGGCCTGGGCATCCAGGAGGGCCTGGTGGTGCAGGTGGGCCTGGGCAGCCAGGAAGGCCTGGTGGTGCAGGTGGGCCTGGGCAGCCAGGAAGGCCTGGCAGTGGAGGTGGGCCTGGGCAGCCAGGAAGGCCTGGCGGTGCAGGTGGCCCTGGTGGTGGGATAGGAGGTCATGGGCAGTTACCAGGGACTGTTGGAAAGCCAGGAGGTCTAGGGCCCAGACCATTGCCAGAGATCATTATTGCAAAGTACAAACGCTACACAGTGAAGGTCACTGTGATTGATACACCCGATGGACCAGCCTACCGCCCAAGTACCAGGCACGTCTCTCTTCCAGAGGGCACAGGACGGCTCACCTCCCCCATTGTCATTGCCACCTTTCCTGCCATTGATGGAGATGCAGGTGTACAAGCTGAGAATGTCAGGTCAGCTCCCTCACTTTGTTTTCATCATCAAATTCTCTGCAGTCTTGACCAAATATGTCTTATCCAGAAAAGTGTGATTATAAAAATATGTACATATTTAGCTGAATCATTAGTTTGCCACCTTTCCTACTTGGAAGTTTCAGGCATGATTTTAAGTGTTTTACTCCTTTTCTTCTCATGTGACAGGTATGCAAAAGGTTATGATCCAGGGAACTGGTTCTCTGTCAATGAGAACACTGCTGAAATCTCTCTCATTAAGAATCCAGATCGGGAGTCTCCACATGTGGTGAATGGGACCTATATTGGCAAGATTCTTTGTCTGACAAATGGTGGGTGTAAAAGCCCCTCTCATCAGTTCAGTTATCTAATCAGTGGTTTCCATAACAGCTCATGATTTATAGGAGGCAATTCATTTATGTTAATCTCTCCAGTGTATAGATTAAGCAGGTCAAAGTGCATTGTCACATATTCCAAATACAGCCAAGGCACAAAAAAGTAAGATGTTGTCGAAAAAGTAATTAATGTAATATTCTAATTTTCTGATATACTGAATTTAGGTTTTTATTAGCTATAAGCCACAGTCCCCAAAATTAACTCAATTAATTGCCTGAAATATTTCACTTTATGTGTAATGAATATATAATGTACAAGTTTCAGCTTTAGTTGCTTTCAGTTTTAGCTGTATGCCAACTGAGTTATGTATTTAACTGGACTTGATACCTGATATCTGTATATATAGTTACAATTTTACACCCTAAACCACAACTATGTAACAATACCCTCTATGACTAGTATTATTATGCTAGTTCTAGTGTGTGTGTTATTTTTATTTCACAGATATGCCCACCCAGACAGCCACTGGCACCATTGCAGTGCATGTGGAGGACACAAACGACAACTGCCCAAGACTCACCAGTCATTATCAGTTTCTGTGCAGTGACACCAAGGCAAGTGTCCTCTTCTATTATTTTCTCCCATAGGAGAAAGATTTGTCACACTTATGTTTTTCTCTCAGATCCTTTCTATGGTGTGTGCCACAGTAACAGGAAAGCAATTGCACCTTCAACTACTTTACAGTAATTGAGATCATATTGTTAAGGTGGTGAATGTGACAGCAGAAGATATGGATGGGGACCCTAACGGTCCCCCACTTAAGTTCATTCTGGTGGATGAAGGGGTGGGGGCGAAATGGAGGTTAGAGAAGACTGGAGGTAAGTGAGGTAGAGGAGAGTGGTGTGGGAGGAGTGTAATGTAACTGCACTGTTCAGCACATATAATACATGTCACCAATCACTCTGCATGAAATTTTCTTGCTGAATGTGTGTGTGTACTGTATGTGTGTGTGTGTTTGTGTGTATTTGTAGATGATTCAGTGTCTCTGTGGGCTGAAGATGGTCTGTGGCCTGGACACTATGAAGTCGCATTTGAAATACAAGACCAGCAGGGTGTAGCCTGTCCTGACAGACAAGTCTTAGAAATTATGGTGTGCACCTGTGAAGATGGTTTGACCAACTGTGCACCACAAGTGGAGCAGATAGTGTCAGGGGCATCCGTCATGAAGTCATCCCAGTTGGGGGTCACTGCACTGGGAGGAATACTTTCAGGCTTCCTTGCACTCCTGTGTGAGTAAACTTATATGTGTTATCCACTATCTATCATCTATCACTATCAACCTCTATCACATAAATTATCACTTCAATAATTAAATATTAACATAAAGCATAAAACATATACAATATATATAAACACACACTTACTGAGGAGAGGGTCAGTTAGGACATTATCAGCAGGACAACCTTTCAGTTAGTCCATTATCAGCAGGACAAGATTTTAAAAATATCTGTCAACTGTTGCAAGAAATATCACTTTTATGACAAGATGAATAGCCCATGATTGATGATGACAGGAAATGGAACCCAATCCTGTCAAATTTGTTAGCTGCAATAATAAATTATAAATTTGAGGCATTTACACATTTGCAAACATGTCTGTTAACTGCCTTACATTGTTAACCATTTCTTAAAAGTAAGAAAAAAAGTTAAAGATAAAAGTGCATTTTGCCTGACAATAAATTCTCATTGTCTTCAAAGTCCTGTAACTTGTAATCCAGGGCACCTAGAAACAAAATTCAACCTGTTTTATGAGCTTAATCTCTGTGTTATCCATACTGGATGGGTGTTGCAGAGATAAGAAGTTAGATTTTTTACTCTAGATGTTAACATTCATATGATCGTCCCCAAATTTCTAAAATCAATCTCTCATCATCAGGTGTATGTAAGATGAGGCAGAGGGAGTAGAAATGCATACATGTCATTCCAAGACCATTATGGGACTTTTAATTAAAAATGGAAATAAGGAAATAAGATGAGTTTTTAGGTTTAAATTAATGGCTGAAGTGCATCTTTGAGGATTATAACAGTGTCTCAAAATACATTTTGGGGGCAACATATATTCAGATAGTGAAAACTGAATGCTTGACAGATGTATATGGACATCTGCCTAGATGAGAAAAACGGTATGTGAAGGACTGGGTAAAGAGGATGCTGATGTGATTTGGCATACCTGAAATTGTGGGAATATCACAACTGAATTTGTTTTTAAGTTTAGCCTATCTAATGATGGGGCTGTTCACTGATTCGTCAAAAATGTGTGTATGTAACTAAGTACGTACACAGGGTTTAGAACACAGAAAGGCCTTTTATAATTAGTCCAAGGCTAAAATTACTGCCTGAATTATGGAAAGGCATTGTCAAGCAGATTATGCAGACTTTCATGTATTTTTTGTTATTCCAGCCTACTTAATAAGCAAGTACACTATAATTTGCTTTGTTGTTACGTCCTTATTACCTGCCCGTACTTCACGGGATGTAATCTAAAACTTAACCGAAAATGTTCCATCTTAAACATGAGGATAATGGAGATACACAGTAGACTGTAGTGTTGGTTGGTGGTTGAGATTTTTAGAGATAATACGATGTCCTTACATTTTACAACCAGTCATGCAAACCTGTGTGTGTGCATGCGTGTATGTATGTGTGTGCCACTAGTGATCCTGTTGGTGGCTCTGTTCTGCACTGGGGGAGGAGGCGGAGGCTTCATTGACTTGCCGTTTGACACCAAGACTCATCTCATCTCCCACCACACAGAGGGAAAGGGAGAGGACAGGGTAAGGACACACAAGGGCATACACGTCACACACTGTGAATGGAGTGAAACTTAAGATGACACTTCAGATGACATACTGATAAGTCTTCCCATGTAAACTAAATGCCTCAACCTTTTCAGATTAGTGTCATTACATAGTGTGCCACAATTAATAAATAAAATGAAATAAAACAGCTCAATCTGTGCATCTGTATGTATTTTCATGTGTCCATGTATGTCCATTCTTTGAGCAGGAGGTTCCATTGATGAGTGTTCCAGTGAGTGCCTTAAACACTGTTACCAATGTAGATGTGACGGACTTGAATGCCTATAAAAACAGCTTCTTCAGCACCATTACCAAGGCAGATGTGACGGACTTGAGTGCCGGTCCAGATGTGCACTCATATCTGCAGGAGATGAGAGATGAAGACCAATTCACATTTGAAGCACTACCAGACAACTTCCTGGACAATTACCTTTCACAGGTGTGTGTGCATGTGTGTGGGTGTGTCCTGCAGTACAGTCAGTAACTCTATCGAACCAAAGGCCCCACCATGCATTTAAATTCACATTTTAGTTACTCAGAGTTTTCACCAGCTATCACATGCATTTCACACAAAACTGCAGGGCCTAACACTGTTATTTGCCATGAGGAAATTAATTAATGAGAAAATATTAATAGCACTTCTGCATTCATCAAAATGTACTGCACTGACATTTTCTACTTGTTTTTTTATGTTCTTTTTTCCATTCTTTTTACAGAAAGCAGACCAAACAGCAGTGAATTCTTTTCTGAGTGACATTATCCTGGAGTATGGCTACGAGGGATGTGGATCTCCAACAGGCTCTCTGGCAGCTAGTGAACTCGGGTCTGACGATGACCTCCAGTTCCTGGACAACCTGGGGTCAAAGTTCACCACCCTCGCCCAGATCTGTGGATATTCCAGAGAGACCATAACGTCCACGACAGAGGTGGAAACCAGTGCCATCGTGATGAATGATGTTAAACTACAGAGGAGCATCAGCTTTGTGGAGGAACACAGCTCACCCCCACTTCCCAGCATGCATCTGCAAGAGACCATTGCCATGCCGACCCAGACAGTTCTGGTGCAGCAGCAGCAGCCCCTGTACTATGTGGTGGAGCCGCAGGTCCAGAGCACAGTGCTGCTGCCTGAGAGCCCCCCAATGGCTCTGGGTCAGGGGATGATCCTGGTGAACGGGAGCCAGGCAGCCACTGAAGGGGTACTGCTGCAGGGGGGAGGCCTGGTGCAGGGGGCCCAGGGCCTGGTAATGGCCCAGGGAGGTCATGTTCAGTGTGCTCAGGGTTTGGTGGTGCAGCAGGGAGGCCATGTTCAAGAGGCACAGGGTTTAATGATGGCCCAGGGAGGCCAAGTTCAGGAGGCACAGGGTATAGTGGTGGCCCAGGGAGGCCACATTCAGGGTGCGCATGGTTTGGTGTTACAGCAGGGAGGCCCTAGTCAAGTTGCTCAGGGTTTGATGGTGCAGCAAGGAGGGCATACCCAAGGGGTTAAGGAGATGATTGTCCAGGGCTTGGCTCCTGTGCATACTAAACGTCGACAGAGTCTGTTTATATCCCAAGGTGGAAACATTCAGGGGGCTCAGGGTTTGATACTGCAGCAGGATGGCCACACTCAGGGGGCTCAGACTGTGATAATGCAACAAGACAGATATGTTAAAGGGGAACATGGTATTATAATACAAAATCATCCAAATAGTCCTGGTTCTCCAGTGACTGGTGGCCTGTTTCTGGTTAACAGCAGCCAAACAGGCACAATGGGATTGGTCCATCAAGAACAGGGGCTAGTGCAGGGAGCGCAGATGGTGGTGATGCAGGAGGATCAGCATTCCAGCCCTGGGTCTCCAGGTGTGCTTCTCATAGATGGAGGACCACCACTTGGACTTGAGTCCCCTCTCTCCAGCCAGCCTCTGCATTCCCCAACCATTTGTGGCTCCTCAGTGCTACCAGTCAATGGTAGCATGAGGCAGAGAGGGGAAATCCGGTTAAACACCATGCCGAAATACACTGCCAAGGCCACAAAAAGGCAAGGGGCCAATGGGAGGGCCCATAGCCTATCCGAAGGTCCAATCCTGCAGGGGGGTGTTCATATTCTCATGAATGACCCCACATGCACCCAGGTGGTGATTCAGGAGCCTACTAGCACTGGGTAGATGTTGGTGGGGAAGAGGATCCTGCAGCAGCAGCTTGAGGTTTCACCCCAAGGGTAAGAGCAGGAAGTTGAAACAATGTAAGGAGCTGGAGTGAGAACACTACATTGGGATTGGTTAAATAGAACTGAATAAATCAGTTTGTCAGCGACAGCTGGAGAAGTATGAGTAGACTACATGTGATCTTGCTCCATATATCCTGACGACATTTTCCAGATGGCTATGCATTGTGTCTTATGAGTAGGTGAGATGGTATCCTCAGGGCCAGGTGTACAAAGACTGTGCAAATACCGTGTCTTAGTAGAAAGCGTTGCGCTTGTCAAATTTACTTTTTTACAATAAACGTTCCCCTTTATCAGGTAATCAGTGCTCAACCCCAGAAATACACAGGTCAAAATTCTGTGCTCAATTGACACATAATGCACTCTAACCAGCTTTACGCATGCAATACTATGTTATAAGGTGCATTCAAACAGATGCTATTTCTTTGTACATCTTGCCCTCAGTTATCTGATGGATTTATATGCTATAATATAAACTATTTCATTGAATATGACAACTTGATCTTAGATAATACAGTTACTGCAATTTCCCAAACTATTAAAAGAGGTTAATACACTTATTTTGCAAAATATCTTGGGTAAATACATGGGTAAGGGGTATCTGTGGGAATGCAGTTATTTTCCTTAATCTATTTTCTCATTACATCATGATCTGATGAAGTAATGTGTAATAAAGTGCAGTTCATACGTAGATGCAGTAGTACACCATGGTTACTAGGCTACACGGTTTTCTTTTTTGCCAAGTAAACTCTCCTGCAGTTTATACATGGTCCAGCTTTTAGTCAGGACTGTACTGTACTAGACTGTACTTCTATAGTCGCATGAAATGTCATGACATGGATTGAACTAAAGTGACTGGTTTTGGCTTGGTGTCTTAATAATTCTTTTTTTGTGTTAGCTGGATTTTTTGGTTCAAATTTAATCCCTAACGAAATGTTATCACTTTAGGAACTCTTATTGACAAGTACTGCTTTACTCCAATACACATTCCTAATCTCTTGTGAATGAACCTCTTCATGAGTCACCACACTTAAGGCTTCACCTCTTCCTTTCCTTCATGTGAAAACACATTTCTGTAACAAATAAAAATTATTTGAAAATAAATGTAACTTTAAATTATCCTTGTCCAATACAAAGGCAGATTACTTAAGAACTGCCTGCCTGTTTTTTTTTGCTCACCATAACACATCTTACAACTGTGTGTGTAAGTGACAGCAGCTAGCTTAGCTGCGCTTGTAAAGCGTTGGTAAACCTCCCTTCCTGACACTTCAAGAGCCTCCTAGTCACTTGGACAGGAGCCTGGGCTTTTCGATAGATTGATGTCATTGTGAGGTTGCCACCTAAAGCCATACAGTGAGGAAGACCTACTTAGAGGTAATAGGATAGGTAAGGTGTCTACAGAGGTGAGAAGTACAGAATGACATGGACGGACAAGGTGAAAAGCTCACAGAAAAGAGGTGTAAGGTTACTGTCACTGGATGCTCTCTTGAGACTCTGTTTTCCATGGCAAATTCAGCTTGCCAAATAAAAAAAAAGGACACAGATAGAGAAATTTGCCTGCGGTTTTGGCAGGAGAATGTGTATTCTTTGTATACATAGAGAAATGCACTCCTAGGAAGAGTTCAGATTTTAGGAGATTGTTACAGGAATGCTCTGCTGCTTCACCATGGTCTTCGAAGAAGTGAACATCTACATTGGTATGGAAATATGATATGCTGTAGGTAACAAGAGTTACTGTGACAGTTGCAAGTGTCCTGAAAATGAATTATAAGTCAGAATTTTGATCAGACTTGTCAGCACCAATCAAACATATAATGAAATCAATAAGTTAGCACATTGGAATAGTCTCAAGTATTTCACAGACTGCCAAGGACTTTGTAGTCAATTACTGTAAATATTGGGTGCTGTTCTCCAGTGTGCCGATACTTATTTTTCCTTTCACTCTAAATTCAACCTTTATTGGGCATCTGGTCTCAAATTGGGCTGGATGTGTACACACACAACTACACTTCAGTGTAGATTAAAATGATAGCCCGGCGTCATTCCACTTTTGGCCCTGTTGTACAAGCTTTATATTTGATCTTTATTACACGGCTCTAAATCATTAAGATTACTGTGAAAGAAATTATTAACAATGCTTTATTGTCATGTTTTTGATATCTTCATTAGGTAGCCATGTAATTAGAGGCAATCATTAACGTGGAATGTCTGGGCCATGAAGAGATAGCAGAATACAATGTGAGGGAAATTTTCAGCAGGACCTATTTAAAAATATGAAAAAATGTCCATATTCAAACTGTTAAATTGCTACCCATACCCCATGGTTATTAACACACAAACACATGGTATTTACATATGTGCACGTATTTACAAGTTACAAACTAAGTATAAAATTCCACTCCATGATCTTGCTCTTCTTCCTTGGCCTACGTGAGTATGTGTGTTTGTTTATGTGTTTGTTTGTGTGTGTGTGTGTGTGTGTGTGTGTAGCACAGATGACTGGTTATGCAACCTTCAAATTAAATCATTCCTTGGCAGAAGCGGCCATGTTGTTTTAGGTCTCTCCGCTCCCAAGCCACACTACAGGCCTGCATCGCTCTTTGATTGACACCTTGCTTTGGTTGGATACCCATTTTTTTTTTATTTGAACATTTTATTTCAATTTAGGTTTATAAACTGCCGGCTTTAGGATAAGGTTTAGCTGATCGTTTTTTTTATTTATATTGCTCCCGAAGTGAAATACTTTTGAGTTGTATTGTTATTGAACGTGAACTGAACTATTTTGAAAGAACTAAACTGAAAAGAAAAGAGAATATTTTATGTGTTGAAGCATATTGCTTGAATGTATATATTTTTTTAAAAATTTAAGTAAATAGTTATAGTATTGTATAGTAATAACTTTATGGGTTGGTGAATATGTGCATATTTCAATTGGTAATTCATACATTGGGGATACTGAACACTAAGTTTAAAGATTTAAAGGGAAAAAAGTGTGATAATTCTAAAAAGGTTAAAACTCATTAGATGCACATAAGTCATGCATAGTAAGTGTAATACAAGACAATATATTAGGATAGTGATTTGATTTCAAGGTTCATTACTTAAGCATTAGTTAACTCTAGAGACAGAGAGATCTCTCGCCACACAGGGATTTGGGGAGCGCACTCCAACACATAGCCAGGCCAGCTAGGGGGCGCTACATTTTAAATACAGTGTTTAGATACTGAATACTTAAGTATAACTATACTTCATGCTCAAACTGGAGCAAACTGAAGAACTTATTTCCTTTGCTGATAAATAACTTACCATTTTTTCCTTTTACCATTTACTCTTTTTTTGGAATTTCAGATTTCAATAGATGCTGAATAGAATGTGCAAGATGTTGAGATATAACCTTCAAAACCTTTTACATTTATGCATTTTTATTTTATTTTTCATACCTTTGATGATGACATAAAAGGCTAAGACAATCAAACTCTGTTTTACATTGTATCAGGAAATGAGGATGGTTATTTCAGCATTCACAACAATCTGCTAACACTGCTGAAATCTCACTCATTAAGCATCCAGATTGGTAGTCTCCACAGGTGGTGATTGAGACCTATATTGCCAAGATTCTTTGTCTAACAAATGGGTGGGTGTAAAAGCCCATCATTGGTTCAATTATCTAAGCAATGCCACAATGATTTCCATAGTTGTCCATGCTTTACTGTCAAGGAGAAAGTCAAGTCAAGGTACAGTCTGATAGATGCCAAATCTTGGCATCTCTCTCTCTCTCTCTCTCTCTCTCTCTCTCTCTATTTCTCTTTCTCTCCCATGCCAAGGCAATTGGGTTATCTGTTTAACCTAACTTGATACTTGATCTTGATATCCATAGATTTTACATCTATTGATATAGCAATGAAGACATTGAAGTAATAAAGACATTTAAGTACACAACAGCTACTACTACTGTTGCTTCTGTCATAATTTCCCCATTGTTAACCAAGATTAATAAATTGATTTAGCAAATTAGGGAAGGCTATGCATGGGAATACCATGATCTGGTTCTGATTCATAAACTGAAGAAGTTACTGTGATGCATGGGTGCAGTTAATGCACAGGTGCAGTTTATACACAGTTTTGTTTTTTAATGACTGTCCTGAAGCTTATAGACGGTGTGGAAATTATTATACTACTGATACTACTACTACTACTACTACTCCTACTACTACTACTACTTGTACTGCTACTACTACTACTACTACTACTACTAATAATAATAATATTATTATTATTATTATTAATATTATTATATTATTATTATTATTATTAATTATAATTAATATAATAATAATAATAATAATAACTTGGTTCCAAAAAACATAAATTCATTATAAATCTGAATTAATTAAAATAGTGGATATAGCATTTTGGAGCCAAACTCTTAATTTGATAAATCAAAGTAGAAACCATATCCTTATAATTATTATAATCCTAATATAATTATCAAGGCCAGATGCCAGAAGATGTAGATCATCCACAAATATCAGTACATGTTATTGCTTTATGGCCATGCCCACACAGTCAGTCCCTGGCACCATTGCAGTGCATGTGGAGGACACAAATGACAACTGCCTTTGACTCACCAGCCATTATCAGTTTCTGTGCAGTGACACCAAGAATCCTCCTATACTCCTACCCACCATAGGGGACAGATGCGTCACACTTCCCTACTTAAAAAAATGGACAGAACTTTTGTACACATGTATATGTTTAACACGCCCTAATTTAAAAACAAAGTGTTTAACATAATCAAAGGGCATCTTAGGGATTTCTGAGGGAGCTGAGTGTCACAGTGGTCTTGGTTGACAAATTGGGAATTTTAACTAAATAGTTAGGTTTTTTTCTGTTGGTGTTAGCCGACAAGAAAGTATCACGAAAGGGTATGTTTTTTATATAAAAAATTGCAAATAATTTCTTCTGACACTGTTTTTCTTAAAAAGTGTCAATCATTGTCAGTCATTTAATTAAATGTGTAGTTTTACAGTAATTGCAGCTATTGTCCGCCACAGTCACATCAATACAAAACCACATAAGAAATTTAGATTCTACATACACTCATCCTGACCAAAACAAAAACCATGTTTCTTCTCACTTCTCATATATATACAAAGTATAAACTTGTCTTAAAATACTAGAGATCAGTACAGAGCCCAATCACATTCAATCACACACATTCATAATCTCAATATTACATAACAAACACAAATTTAGATACATATATTATAATATTTTTCAGACATTAGACATTGTTCTAATTAACTGTATTGACACTTATTGTGTATTTTTTACTACCACCATACTATCACAATAGATAATAGATGGACGAATGGGCCTCCTCTCCTCTGACATTTAATTATCCCCTGCAAGCTGATGTTTATTTTATTCATTTAATCATTTCTTTCTGGAGGGGGGTATTGGCAATGCAGTGGCGTGACAGTAACCAATGACAGTAACCAATCTTATTATTAAGGTGGAGAATGTGACAGCATGGATAACGTGTTAAATGCTAAATTCAGTGATTTAGCTTATTAATATAATGGATACATGTGTACAGATTTGTTTTTCATTAGTCTATGAAATATTTGTATGACATACTGTATGCTAATGTCTTTAATCTGCGTTTTCTTTATCTCTCTCAGTGTGTGTGTGTGTGTGTGTGTAGATGATTCAGTATCTCTCTGGGCTGGAGATGGTCTTTGGCCTTATAGTTGAAGTATTTGAGACAAGCAGGGTGTGGCCTGTCCTGATAGAAAAGTCCTCAAAATGGAGGTGTGCACCTGCGACGAAGGTGTGACTTGTGCTCTACGACACAAGCAGATGCAGATGCAATCTGGGAAATCAACTGACAATTAATGGGAGCTTGAGGGTGCTACAGTGGCAACTCTCCTCTTAGGCTTCCTTGCACTTTTGTGTGAGTAGAGTAGAGTAGAGTTACTTTATTGATCCCGAAGGTGTCCAGCAGCATACA
The DNA here is from genome assembly GCA_015244755.2 of Tenualosa ilisha. Taxonomy (NCBI): domain Eukaryota; kingdom Metazoa; phylum Chordata; class Actinopteri; order Clupeiformes; family Clupeidae; genus Tenualosa; species Tenualosa ilisha. Next base: position 1,451,244 of record PYXC01001217.1, read on the forward strand.
CATAATACACAATGCAAAAACAGATCAACCATATTGCACACATCTGCATCCACACAACATTCACTGAAGGGGGGGGGGGGGGGCGAAGGTAATGATAATAAGAAATCCACGAGGCAGAGAAGTGTCATGATAAGGTGCCTTGCGGTAATCCAGGTAGATAGATTACAATGACCCAGTAAGAGTCCAATGTTGTAAAAGAGTCAGTGCAGTGCAGTAGTTATCAGGGTAGTGCAGTATATTGTTGTCCATAGTAGTATAGTCACCACTAGGGACAGCATATGAGTGTGAGTGTGTGTGTGGGCTCACGCAGTCCAGTCAATTATGCTTAGCTCCTTCTGTGTGCTGTTATACAGCTGTATGGCCCTGGGGACAAAGGACCTCCACAGCCTGTCTGTCCTCCTCTGATTTATGAAGATGTTGTGTAGGGGGTGGCAGTCATTGTCCAGTATAGAGTGTAGCCTGCTCAGGGTCCTCCTCTTGGCTATTGTAGTTAGAGACTCCAGCTCCATGCCCACCACACTGCTTTCCTCACCAGTCTGTCCAGACGTCCAATGTCTCTCTTCCTAGTGCTACCTCCCCAACATACCACAGCACTGAAGAGCACACTGACCATAACAGACTGGTAGAATATCAGCAGGAGTCTGTTGCAGACACTGAAAGTCCTCAGCCTCCTGAGGAAGTAGAGCCTGCTCTGTCCTTTCCTGTAGAGTGCGTCTGAATTAGTAGACCAGTCCAGTTTATTGTCGATGTGGACCCCCAAGTACTTGTAAGTGCAGACTGTTTCGACATTCTCCCCATCAATTGTGACAGGCACCAGCAACGGGGGGGTTCTCCTGAAGACCACCACCATTTCCTTGGTTTTGGTGGTGTTCAGCTGCAGCTGATTAGCCCAGCACCACCCAACGAAGTCCTCCACAAGGCACTTCTACTCCCCCTCCTGTCCATCCCTGATACATCCCACGATTGCAGTGTTGTCAGAGAACTTCTGCATGTGACAAGTCTCTGAGTTGTTGCTGAAATCAGTGGTGTACAGAGTAAACAGTACAGGGGAGAGCACAGTTCCCTGCGGCCCTGCTGACCACAACCTCTGATGTAAGGTCCAGTCTGACAAACTGGGGCCGTTCCGCGAGGTAGTCCGTGATCCAGGTCACCAGGCCAGGCTCCACTCCCATCCTCAGCAGTTTGTCTCTCAACAGGAGTGGCTGGATGGTATTAAAACCACTGGAGAAATCAAAAAACATGATTCTCACAGCACTGCCTCCTTTGTCCAGGTGAGAGTGCACCCTGTGTAGAAGATACAGGATAGCATCCTCTACTCCCACATTCTCTTGGTAGGCAAACTGCAGGGGGTCCACGTGAGGGGATTGTAAGCAGAGGTGGGGGGTGGGGAGGTGTGCTGACACAGGTTAGGCAGTCAATGTCAGGGTCGTTGTCAGAGGCAGGTGGGGGAGGTGTTCTGGAGGTGACAATGGGGGTATCGATGGCTGCCCCATTACCAGAGTTGCTGAACCGGTTGTAGAAGTGATTCTGCTCGTTGGCCCTGGATATGTCGCCATCAGCCTTGCCACCCTTTCCTCCAAGCCCTGTGATGTTTCTTACTCCCCGCCATACCTCTTTCATGTTATTATCCTGCATTTTCTTCTCAACCTTTCTCCCGTATGCCACCTTGGCCTCCCTCAGCCTTCTTTTCAGTACACCCTGCACACTCCTCAGCTCTGTCAGATTGCCCTCCTTAAAAGCTTTCTTCTTCTTGTTAAGGAGACTTTTGACATCACTGGTCACCCAAGGCTTGTTATTAGGGTAGCAGCGCACAGTCTTAGTGGGTACAACAATGTCCATGCAGAAGTCAAGGTAGCCAGTTGTGCATGCAGTGACTGCCTCCAAATCCTTACTATCCTGTAATGCGCTCCATTCCGTGGACTCAAAGCAATCCCTCAGCGCCTTCTCTGCTTCTGGTGTCCATTCCCTGAAGGTGCGTGTGGTAACTGGAAGTTTTTGTACTTTCGGCTTGTACAATGGCTGAAGGTAAATCAGGTTGTGATCGGAGTTACCCAGTGGAGGAAGGGGGGTGGCACTGTATGCATCCCTCACACTAGTATAGAGGAGATCAATTGTCCTATTTTTCCTTGTTGCACAGTCCACAAATTGGTGAAAGTTTGTGAGGGTGGAATCCAGTGTAACATGATTGAAATCACCTGTTATAACAAAAAAGGCATCCGTGTGTTGTGTTTGGAGCCTTGCTACAGTTGTGTGGATGGCGTCACAGGCAATGTCCGGGAGGGCTCGTGGCGGAATGTAAACACAGGGAACAATGGCGTGCGAGAACTCTCTCGGCATGTAGTAAGGTCAAAGACTCACCGCAAGTAACTCCATGTCTTTACTGCAGATGGTCTCCTTCACTGTTACATGACCGGGATGGCACCACCTGTTGTTACTGTATATCACCAGCGTTTGTTGTCTCTGTCTAGTCTAACTGTACGGAAGCCCGGTAGGTCAACATTGGCAGTGGGGACGTTGCTAGTTAGCCACGTCTCCGTCAGGCAAATCAGGCTCGATTCCCTGTGCAGCTTTTGATTCCTTACCAGGGCAGTCAGTTCATCTGTCTTGTTCACCAGAGAATTCACGTTTTCCATCACGACATGCAGTAAACAGCAGATGTGTGTGTCACAGGAAATCACTTCAACAGTTCAACAATTAAATAGTAGCATAAAGCAAAACATTAGGCTACACTTACTGTGCTGACCTTTCTATAAAATGCCTGTTGGTACTAGAAAAGTACAACAGGACATAAATGTCAAACTTGTAAAACACTGTTTTAATTTTTGGCTATGATTTTTTTAAACTATGGCTAATATTTGTGGATTTTTAGAACAGTCCATCATTTTTGTGTGACATAGAGCCCTGTCCCATCTGATTTGTGGGTTGGCAAAAAAGAATCTGGAATAATGCATGCAAACAAACATGTCAGAATTAGCTATTAGCAAGTACCAAAGCATTAACAAGTTTGATGTCAGCGTAAGGAGAAGTGAGTACTTGAAAAGCAAACTGACATCATAATATGCAAATATATGCAGTTTAAATGAGAAAAATGACATGGACATTTTTGCATTGTACTGTAATCAACCAACAGTGGCGTCATTTTGTATAAATGACCACATGATACAGTGTTAATGAGGGAGGGAGGGAGGACAATGACCAAATGATACAGTGTTCATGTGGTAATTTATACAAATCTACGTATAGCTGTCCTCCAAAACATATGCAAGTGTGTGTGTGCGTGTGCGTGTGCATGCATTACATTTATGCATTTAGCAGATTGTTATTCAAAGTGACTTACAAAAAGAGGATAAACATTCAAGCTACAGCACAATTAAAAACTAAGAGTGCAACTTGCTAACATGAAATTGGCAGGAGATGGAAATGCAGGAGTGTAATAAAAGTGCCGAAGATAGAGACTGGGGAGATATTCTTGGAAGAGCTGGATCTCCAAGAATTTCTGAGGGTGGGGAGGATATCTGTTACTCTGGTAGCACTTGGAAGGTCATTCCACCAGCATGGAACAACAGATGAGAATAGTCTGCATTGACCTGTGCGAGCTGTTGGCCTGGCCAGAGAGTAACATAAAGCTTTAAGAGGGTATTAAGGGAGATGGGAGAAGATCCATCAATCACCCTGTAGGCCTACATTGGTGTTTTGAATTTGACGCAAGTGGCTAAGGGTAGCCTGTGGAGTTCAGTGAACAGACGTGTGACATGCTCTTTTTGGCTGGTTGAAAACCAGACGTGCAGCTGCATTCTGCATCATCAGCAAAGACTGGAAGACCTGTTAGTAGGGCATTGCAATAGTCAAGGCGAGAGATAACCAAGGTCTGTGCCAGGAGCTGAGTTGCAAGTGGGTAAGGTACGGTCTGATCTTCCTTATGTTGAATAGAGAAAATCCGCACAATCAAGCTACTGAGGCAACATTATCACAAAAGTCAGCTGGTCATGAATCATGACACCCAGGTTTCTTGCAACCTTGGTGGGAGCAACAGCCAGGGGGTCTATCTTAATGCTGATGTTGCGATGTATAGTTTGCTTAGCTGAGAGGACCAGCAGTTCAGTTTTAAAGAGGTTTAATTGGAGATGATGTTCTTTCATCCATGCAGATATGTCAGAAAGACAGTCAGAGATTCGTGTTGACACTGTGGAGTCACCAGGAGGAAAGGACAGAGCTAGGTGTCATCTGCATAGCAGTGATAGGAGAAGTCATGGGAGTGGATTATTGGACCCAGTGAGGTGGTGTACATGGCAAAGAGAAGGGGCCCCAGCACTGAGCCTTGGGGCACCGCTGTGGTGAGGTGATGTAGCACAGAGCCATGACACATTGCACAACTTCCCAGTGAGATAGGATTCAAACCAGGAGTGTGCTTTGCCATTGATGCCCATGTTTGTCAGTTTGTTCAGTAGGAGATGGTGGTTGACCTTGTCGAAAGCTGTTGATAGGCCAAGCAGGATGAGTACTGAGGTCTGACCAGCCACTCTGGCTTCTATTAAGAACTGTACTACCTAGGCAGTAGGGACATAGGCCTCAGGGAGATGGATCCAATGAGCCCTCAACCCCAAATTAACCACAAAAGTTCATCAAAGAAAATGTTGTTCAATAGAAATGGTTAATAGCATAATTTCTGCTGAGTTTATGGCAGTCGCTTAGCTGCAGTGCTGGTACTCAGAGCTCCTCAGAGCTCTATTCCTCCACTGTAATGCCTTCACTACAGAAAGATACACCACCTTAAGTCCCACATAGGCTGATGATATAATTTACAGAAAGTATGTTTCCCCTTTTCAGCAGAAACTAAATGTTTCTGGCACACAGACTCAGGACCAGGAGGTGAAGTTCAAAAGGCAATGCAAGCTTTATTCAGTAGCCAAACTAAGGACTACTGGATGGGCAGAAGGCTTACAGCAAAACACACAGAAGATCAGTTTTGCACAGAAGTACCACCCCAGTTTTTCTGAGTAAATACCTATTGCCCTCATTTGAGGAAAGTCTTTGTGCCATCTAATTCTCTATGTGTATGGGGGAGTGTCAGGACGGTCAACTGTTTCCGGTAATTAGCTTTTACATTAACATTGGGAAACAATTGTAATGAGGCTATAGCTACAAGCTAACTAAGAAATGAACCCTGAACTGGCGAGGAACATGGAGAGCTTATTTGTTGGGCTTACTTTGGATAGTAAACTACAACAACTACACTTTACAACCAGTACTTATGCCTAATATCAATCTAGCCTACCGTACAAAAAAAGACGTTCACTGGAAAAGAGCGACCATCCTGAAATGAACGTCCTTCTGGAAATTTTCATCTTCCATACAGAGCTCATTCTAATAAAAATATACTGTTTTGAGCAAAAGCAAGATGGTGTCAAAATTATACTAAATGTGTTACCAGCAGTCATGACAACTATTGTCATGGTACAGTGCCCAGTTGAAACTTGTTTATTTAAGCTTAGAAACAGTTGTAGTACGATATGGCATACAGTTTTCACAATTGTTATCAGTAGTACTGAATCAGGAGGACATTGGGACTTAAGGTCAATTTATACTTGTCCCACTCCATCAATACACAGACATGCTAGCCTGCACACAGACCCTCTCAAACATGCTCTTCAAGGGCTGACGGACACCTCCCTAATTTTTTAACCATCCATCGAAATGTTGCAGACGTATGTGTGCTCTTGTGTGTCCCTATGTGTCAGGCACAGACGAGACACGACTAAACTCTTAAACAAAAGCGGATTTATTTCAAACAGAATAACAAAACACAACGAAAGTTCACGTCCGCTACAAATAGCGGAGAAAACAGAAATCACTACAAAGCTCAGAAGATTCGGGAGATAACTAACACACAAAAGATCTGATAAACGAACTGAGACACTAACGTGAGCAAACGGAGAATCAAGGGGACAAACGATACCAACAGGGGAGTCCAGACTCGCGGGGCGTAAGGTACAGGAGTTCGCAGGAGACAGCGAGAGACATGACAGCCACGGAGTAAGTCCAGGGATGTGTAGACCAGGCCAGACATCAGGGGATCCGTGGAGGACGCTTAAATAGAGTGAAGACCAGGTGACACCAATTAATACTCAGGTGAATGTGATCGTGCACGAGGAGGTGATTGCGAACGGGGAGAGGGATTGTGAGTCTGTGAGGTAGAGTGAGGGGGCGTGGTCGTGGCCAGATCTGATGCAGACCTGACACTATGCTGTCCTCTCCCTTTCCTTCACCAACAAATCACGAACATCTACAAAACTCAAGACGCTAAAAAGTAATAAAACTTAATAATGTGATAATTTCCTGATAATGTAATAAGTTCATACATTATTGAGGTTATGGTAACATTTTGTAAATAATGAACTATTTATCAACATAACATTTGTATAGATTTGTAAATGATTAAGAAATGCTATGTTAATATGTTAATATTTATATATATTCAAATGATATTCCCTCCAAAACAAACATTTGGCCCAGTTTCAACAGCTAATATGTTGTCTTTGCATAATTCTCTATTAAATGTATGGCTTGCATGTTTTGAACAGTTGAAAATGGGCAAAATTATTGTTTTGGGGGAATATATGCTCATTTGAATATATAACATATTAACATGTAATGGTAATGTAATAACCTCCCATTAATGTAATAATTTATTACATTATTGGTAATATGCCTATTATTATTTGGAGTTATTACATTGTCTGTCTGTGATGTCTCCATGTTCTCTGTAGCTTCCATAATAATAGACAATACTGGTGTGTTGATATACCAGGACCTTTAAAGCAATGTTGCCAATGGGCGAGGTTGTTGACAGATGTGATTTGTTATGATTTTCTTGATGACAAGCCATTGACGTATGAACACCTAACAACACCTATCCTCAGTGTTTTGACATTTCAAAATGAATCAAGACCATGGCATGAAGCATTACTTTATTTGCATCAATGTTGCATTGAGTGATTTCGTAATATGCTGTATTCGATGATATGCAGGACCTTGGGCGAGGCTGCTGACAGATGTGGTTTGGGCACTTTCCCACTGATGTTAGGCCACATATTTTCAACTGGAGAATTACATTTTTTCAGCTGGCATTTTGTCACGATAATCCAGTGTGTATATATATATATAAGTCAGTGTATGGGCAAATCTGTGATGATGCCTAGTAATGTTGCTCAAAAGGTTGCTCCAAGTATTATAACCTTAAAGGGGAAATCCAGTATGAATGTCAGTAGCCCTTTTATTCAAGGTCACCGAGTGCTGTCCATGAGAAAAAGAACCAAAAAATTCGATAAAACATAGACTGAATTGCGAACCAATAACAAATCTTAATGCGGCATAGCAAAATGAAACTGAAAGTGAGTCTTTGAGCCCTATTCAGTTAGCGTTAGTTGTCAATTCACTATCTGGTGTATGTTGTATGACATTTTCTCACTCTTTTTCTTACTGACAGTACTCAGGGACCCTAAACAACAGGGCTATGGATTGATTCACACTGGATTTCTCCTTTAACACTGACCACATTGTTTTGATGACAAGCCATTGACGTATGAACACCTAATAACACCTATCCTCAGTGTTTTGACATTTAAAAATAAACCAAGACCATGGCATGCCCAGAGGCTAAAGAATGACTTTATTTGCAAAACCCATACACATACACAATACACAATTCTGAGAAATGACACCATAGAAAAGGCTAAGAGGACCTAGCTGTGTTGTGAACAGGGAAACAGGGAGACAATGAAAGACCAATTTGAACTGAGAAGCAGCGGCAAAATCTTAATGTAAATTATTGATCTATAATGAAAATTTATATGAACATAATATGTTTATGTTTATATGAACATAATATGTTTCTTAATACATGAATAGCTCACCACAGTAAATGGTAAACCATAAATTTAACTGTAGCACTGACAAGCCCTGAAATTTCAGTGAGAAGTATGACAATTTCATCAACAAGTCCTGGACCACTTCAGTAGATTGAACCCAGGAAAACACCAGAGCACTCAGAATTTTCCTTATCAGTTTCTTTTTATTAGGTGCAAACAACTAACGTCTTGACGTCCATCAGCATCTTCCTCAGAGTAAAAAAAAACATGCTTCAGACGATGCAAAATACAAGACATAATTTATATAAACACAATTTCAAAAGGTGTCTTATCCACATATTCAGATTTCAAAAGATCCTGTTATGTCTTTTATACAGTATATATATATAGTAGGTGTGTATAGGGCAAATGTATACTCTGAATGTCAAATACATTACAACCTGAGTCGATGATAGCATAGTTGAGAGAGGGGAGGGGTATAGTAATGTGCTTTAGTGTTAGCAAGGGGGGCAATGGGAGGAGGAGGAGGAGGAGCAAGAGATGGAATTGAATACAGGCTAAACAAGGTAAGTAATGACACAGACAAGAAGAGATAAGGGTGAGCAAGAGTTTGTGAGTGGGTCTATGTGAGTCTCTGTGTATGTGTAACAAGAGGCCTTCTGAGGATGACAACTTGGAAAGTCTCTACCCTGCTTCTGCTGGCCATGTATATGGTAAGTAATATAACTACAAACACACACACAACACAAAACAATACATTTAAATACTCAGGAGGTGAAGGTTCACATCATGACTATGTCCTTTTATGATAAGCTCAAGTTTGAACACCAACCCAACATTTAAGGAAAAATCAGATACATCAAGGCATAACAACCAAACAAAATTTTTGTTTGATTCAGTGAATAGTTTTGGTATTTTCTAGTACTTTTAAGGGCATATTATACCATGGATAAATTATCTTATTCTAATTTGTCTTTCTGGCTTTTGTTAATTTGTATATAGTTCCTGCAAAAATAAATCACACCACACATCCTCACATTGCTGACATCACCGTGAGACACATCTTGGCATGCCATCAAACAATTTGAAACTACGAGTTATGATTGGTGGCGTAAACAAGATATTGTCATTGCTTCCTGAGTAGTTATCTCATTAGCTTTATACTAAAACTCCTAATGTCAGTGCGAGTCAGAGAGTTTACATTCAAGCCCATTTACGTACATGCATAAACAATCAACTGAATGTTCCTGTCAACTGTACAGTATGAATTAAAAGTGGACATCCTAATCTAAGCCTGCTCTGACCAGCTCTGAGATCATGATGTAAGGTTGTCAGGGTAATGTTTATGGAAATATGCAGGGAGACACTTGATAAAAGCGAATAGATGTTACTAAACCGTTTCCATCAACGTTAATCACATTATGCCTTATGCGCATTGAGATTTAATCAATTCCCCTCTAGCAAATGGAATATATTGTGTATTAGATATCTGTATGTGAAAATCATGAAAATCAGGTGTTTCTGGACATTTTTTTATCAAATACCTAAAATGCATTAAATAACCTGGATAGGAAATCAACATATACACACATCTTGCAATACACAAGGTTGGCATACCTGTTTGGTGGTGTACACTGCAGTAAAAGAGCTATAAAACACTGAGCACATTCCAGCTCTGCCTCTGGGCTAGTTCCTTAGAGGACCACAGCTCATTCTCAAATGTCAAAGTGGAACATGATTGTTATCTTTGTTTAAACCTGTAATGTAGGCTTGGCCATCTTATCTGGAATAAAAATAGTCAAAATGCAGAGAGACAGTAAATCAGCATCTGTGTTTCCCAGGGATGTCCTATAACAAATGCTAAGGATGTTAAATCAGTCAAATTCATTAATGTTCATAGTTTACACCGAATCTGAGTTTGATTTTACTTTCTATGGATATTGTCACTGTTCCTAAAAGCCCCCCTTTGCAGTTTATTTATTTATTTATTTATTTGCATTTTACAATTTTACACAAACATGAGGAATTTGAATGAAAGAACAACTTTGACAACCAAACTAGGGTCTGGGGTTGTGTTTAACTGCAGTACATTAACCTTATAGGTAGCAAGACCAGACACGTCAGGCCAAATGATTTTATCCTCTAACTTAACTTTAGTTTGCAATTCCACTTATATCTCTGCTGTAGTGTGCTCATAGTTGTTTGACAAGCTTTCAACAGGCGTGGCAGACGACTGCAAACTCACCCAAAAAAGAGGATGCTATCATCGAAAGAAATAGATAGTCTACGTGTTAGATACTGTATGAACCGAACTGTTGGGATGGGATGAGCTATAGGACTCATTACTGAAGGTTTAAAGGTTAACACCATTACAAAAGATAGTTCAAGGAGCTGCATGTGAGAAGATCTTCCCAGTCAGCTTGTAGTAGACAAATCCCCCTTCAGACCTGTTAACCCTAGTAACAATACTATGAAAATGACAAAAACCATAGTTAAAAGTATCGCTCTAAAACTTCAAACATAAAGTAAAGCCAAAAAGTAGGCTATTGCCAATATGAGTGATAACATCCACATCACAAACAAACGAAAATGACACAAAGAGTGTCTACGTACGGGAATAACTAGCAATTTTGAGAATGTCAGAGTAAGAGCTCATAAAAAATTGAGGCTGAATGGCATCAGCATAGATCCATCTTCAGGAGTACACGAACATAATGCTCAAGACACCAATGTTAATTAGTGGGAAGGAGGGGGAGTTCTAAAGAGCAGACAGACAGTCTGATCTGAAATAGGGCAGTGGCAGGCAGCTCCCTCACTGCATGTAACACTCCAACGAGTCATAGTACCTGCAGTGGCTTTTTTCAGCCCTCTCAAAATAACTGCAATACCTGCAAATAAGTGAAATATTTCGAAACTAGATTTCTGTCTTCTGTAGTTTCTGTGTATAAAAACTGCAGTTTTACTGCTACATATTGCATACTGCTACATAAAAAAGCTGCTGTCTAAAGTCAACATCCAAGGTTTTAGTTTGGCTTGGGATCATCAAAGATGCACTTTTCATACACATATTTGTCCGTTGAAACAATCAAGGCCTGGAGAGACATCAGATGATTCCTTTGCAGCATCGCATTCGAATCATAATTTCTTTTACCCTCAAAAATGCAATTATTTGATGGTTTTGGGGCTCCATGTTCATATAGGGCAACTAAACATACAAAACACATTTTGATTTTCATTTTTTATTTCCATAACATTTTGGGTGTTAATTTATGGGTGAGATCACAGTAAATGTATAAAATTGATTCCACCTAGTCCTCCTTGTATGGATAGTGTAAGTGTGTTTGTGCACTTACACAAACATTAACCTCTTCTCTTTTTCATTGTCGACTCATAATGAGCCTCTAAAAGGCCTATTGGTTTTCATTGTCAAAATTCTGCGTTGTGACTAATTAGCCTTGATCTATGTTTCAAACTATGCATGTTGGGTCTTTGAAGTTGACGCCACTGGATTTCATGTTTTCGTGCCTGAGAATCCTGGAAGCTGAAATGACTGAACACGTATTTCATTCTTAAAGGTCTGTCTGAGTTCAGCAGAGGCAAACATGCACAGACGGCGAAAGCGGGAATGGGTCATACCGCCATCAAAACTGGAAGAAAATGTTGACTACACCAACAAAGATTTCATTGCCAAGGTGGGTTTCATGTGACATATTCTATTCATGACTTCAGCCTTTGCAAGTGTAATATAACACAGTGTGAACTTGTCTTTCAACAGGGCAATAAACTAGTTTTTTTTTTCCTCTTGAGCTTATATGCAAATTCAAAATACAGGTTGGTCAGGTTTCTACGGTGGCTGCGAGATGCCATGAAAAAAAAACACAGACAGACAGTTGTTGTCACAGCTCCTCCTCATTCAACTGCATGTAGCTGCCTAAGGGCAGTAGCCTAGAATGGTGCCTGTTGGTCCATAAACCTAAAAAAGAAAAATAAATATTTTGCGAAATCTCCCAAAACCTTTGGGGCTCCTCTTCCCTTCTCTCGCAATTTTTTTTTCCCATGGCATCTCTGCTGTGATGAAAACATATGAGCTATCCCAGCTAGAACTGAATGAAAAACTTTCTAGCCCTGCTTGCTGTTTCTTAAATTGTAAATTAAGCACAATCCTTGAGAGTAGTGAAAGGTTCCTGATATTGAGTTCATCATCCAATGCACTGTTCGATACACACAAGGACATGAGTGTCATCAGCAGGTTTTGTGGTTCTGTCCAAGAAACTTGGTTTTCTAGCAATGGCTAGTAAAATTAACTATAGAGTAATGGTTAACATTATGTTTTGTCTTGGATCACTGAAAACACAAACTCACGCTTTGACCTTACAGCTAGAGGAATATGATAAGAATGTCCTTTATTTTGACAAAAGTGGCTGATTTAAACAAATGCCTGCATTTTTTAAAGTTCTCATAGTTGTTTTTGTTTTGTTTCTTAAGATTCGCTCAGACCTTGACGAAAAGACAAGAGTCACATACAGTCTGAGTGGAGCAGGAGCTGACCAGCCACCTGTCAATCGCTTTACCATCAACTCAGACACTGGTGCTGTGCGGGTCAATGAAATTTTGGACAGAGAGGAAATCCATCAGTACAACGTGAGTCTCTCCTGGTCTTAAAGCTGCTATGGGGTGTTTTAATGTAATGCTTTCAGCTCACTTGTGTTGTATTTAAATGGGACATAGAAAATCATTTTTTACCATGGCTCTGTTGACTTAGGAGAGGTTGTCCATGGTCACAGAACTGTCATGAACATGAAACATTGTTGACCCTGCCTCCTTCATGTACATCTTTAAAACTTAACATCTTTAACAGCCACTAAAAGATGGGTGAATTGGAACAAGGCCTACTTGTGATGCCACATGTCACTTGTGGTTGCTAAAGAAGGTGCCTCAGTCCCAGTCTAAATACAAGGTTGTCAAATTGCATTTGAGCTTGTTTTTGAGAAATCAAAGATGTATATTCTATTCTAACACCTGAGAGCAATACAACAATACAACAGGTACAATATTCTATTCATCTATTCTATGTCCCTGTCAATACGGTTGTTTCTTCTATATTCTTTCTTGCTGTTTCTAGGTCTTTTTGAATGTTACAACTCTGTCATAGCCTGAAGCACTAATCTAAAAAATCTGCTTTTTACCTGTACGACAGTTAGTTGCACATAAAACATGTTCAGGCAGCTGACCTGTTAAATGACAGCTCCACATAGCAATATTCTGCCTGTAGGTCAAAGAACTCCCCACCAATTTCCATCCACACTTTTAAATACCTGACTGCCCCCTTTAGGCACAAATGAGAATATTGTGTGTGAGGAAGTGTTTATAGTAAAAGGCATGTTATGTTGGTCAGCCTTTCCCAGATTAGATTTTTTTTTACATACAAAGAAACATCTGAAAATATCTGCAAAAGACTTTTGTCTTTCCTTTTGTCTTTCCTCAGCTAACTGGAATTGCCAAATTTCTCGATGGCACTGAAGCAGAGGAAGCCATTGATCTGACTGTCTATGTCATTGATCAAAACGATAACCCTCCAGAGTTCGAAATCCAGGGCGGCTCGGTCAGAGAATGCAGTACAGTTGGTATGGAAAAAAAAACCTTAAGACTCAGTTGAGCGTTTCCTCAGGTGCAACATGAATAATCTATGTCTTCATGAATGTTGCATTATTCCCATTATGGCACTCTTGCACTGTGCTTCCAATAGCTCACTAACGCCTTTTGATGTACAAGTACTGGTTGACTGATTTGTATGCTATCATTAGTGGATTTCTGAACCACACAGTGAATAGGCACATAAGACAGTATGTCAAGTTGTTTACTTCTTAATATATTGTTGCTATTTTGAACTGCTGAAGGGGAGGTTCTTCTTTAAATAACTAAATAAAAAATAAAAAGTGTTCTCTCACTGGACTGAATTGTGTTTCACCAGGTACTTTTGTAATGAATGTGACAGCCCGTGACAAAGATCTTGAAGGGACAGTTAACGCAAAGATTGCATACAGTATCATTAAGCAAGAACCTCCAGGTTCTGGAATGCTGTTCTCTATTGACAGGAACACAGGACAGCTGTTTGTAAAAGAGCCAACTCTGGACCGAGAGGTGAGGTTGCCTCATAGGTTGACCCCAGGTAATATCTGGTACCCCACAGGGATATCAAAATTTACTGTTGTTCATTAAGACTTCTACACTGCCTCAATCCCCAACCACAAAACACCTGCTCCCTCATTTTGGAAATGATGATTGTCCAAAAAAAATCTGAGAAACACTGAATAGTGTTTAGAACTCAGTGTGCGAGTAAGAAACAAGGAAAAACAATGTGTTAACACTGTATTCTCTTCATCAGACCCACGATACCTATGAATTGACTGTTCAAGGGGTGGATCTGGATGGGGCTCCGGAGGGTAAAACTGGAACTGGTACAGTGAAGGTTACTCTACGGGACATCAATGACAACGTCCCTACTCTCGAGAAGGAGGAGGTGAGATAAAATGGGCTATTATGCTCTGGTCTATAAAACAAATCTACCTTAAATATTTCTGAAATTTTAGTATTTTTAGAAATACCAATAATGCGTGAAAGGTGAGGATGTTGTTATTATTAGTATTATTATCATTGGAAGAATGCCTGAAGAGATGCAACATTCCCCCTGCAGTATGCTGGCAGCGTGGACGAAGGTGCTGTTAATGTGGAGGTGATGAGAATCAAAGCTCTTGATGTGGATTTAATAAAGTCTGATAACTGGCTGGCAGTTTTCAACATTGTTTCTGGGAATGAAGAAGGTCTCTTCACAATCCACACAGATCATAAGACCAATGAAGGTATCTTGATGCTGGTTAAGGTAGGTTTACTGTGTTCCACATCTCCTTTATTAGACTTCAATACTGTATCTTCATGTTTATTATTATCAGGTCCTTGTCTTCTAATTTGTCTTCAAATTTTATCTTGTGTTAAGTCTGTGGACTATGAGAGGATCAAAAAGCTGGACCTTGGGTTGAGGATTGAGAATGTCGCTCCATTTGTCAATGGCACTGCCTTGGCTCTTGGACTGGGATTTGGGTGGCCGGACCCTGGACCAGGGGTAGCACCAAATGCACCAATTGTAATTAACGTTGGCGGAGGAGGTCCAGGTGGCGGAGGTGGTGGTGGAGGTGGAGGAGGTGGAGGAGGAGGAGGAGGAGGAGGAGGAGGGGCGGTGGTGGAGGTGGTGGGGGGTGGTGGAGGCGGTGGTGGAGGTGGCGGTGGCCCTCCAAGCATTGGACTCTCTCCTGATGGTAAACCTGTGAAGCCTGGTACTAAACCAGGTGGGAAACCTGGGCCCAACCCATCCAAACCAGGTCAAAAGCCACCTGGTAAAAGTTATCCAATTTCAATTGCGGTAAACAACATGCCCGATGGACCTACTTTCAGTCCTGGGGTGAAGGACGTGCCACTGTCAGAGAACCCAGAGGAGGTTGAAATAAATTCAGTCATAGCTGTGTACCCAGCTGTGGATGGAGATACTGGAGAAAGCCTAGATGATGTCAAGTAAGTATCGAACTACTAATGTATCTAAAAGCATTTTAGTGAAAGGAGCAAATGTTAGTCATTAATACATAACTAGTACAGTATGTGTGTTGTATGGGTATTAATGCTTTGTATTAAACATTATTACACTTATACACTATTTATTAGGTGTATTTTGTTATTCTTACTGAATAGGTAATTTATTCTGGGTCATTTTTTAATAATGAAATGGTTGGTCTTGGTCAGATATAGTATGTGTCAAATTAGCTTTCTAATACATTTTCGTAATATGCTCTAATTATAAGTAACTGTTCAATAGTAATACATAATACATATTATATAATGATAATTAATACTTTATAAAGCACTAATACATACATATATTAGTTTTGTATTACTGGCTAATATGTGATCCCTAAACTAAAATGTCACCCAGAAAGAGTAGCATCATACATTAGGACATAACCTATGATGAAATTTTAAAATATTGAGTAGGTAAATGTACATTTATGAGTCATTAAGCATGAATCTCTGTTCTTTCTCTGTGCCAATTGACCAATGTGTAGGTATGCTAAAGGATTTGACCCTGACAATTGGTTAACCATTGATGAAGACACTGCTGAGATTAGACTCAACAAGATCCCCGATCGAGAGTCTCCGTTCCTAAAGAATGGCACATACATTGCTGAGATTCTCTGTCTATCCCAAGGTGAAAACTCTAAGCTCTATTAGATAACTTTATACAGACTTGTCACCATGACAGTAACCCATTTGGTTACTGTCAGGGTGAAAATGTAGGCCTATAGTAATGATTTTGGCAGTTTCATTGGAGCTTGAAAACTCTTCTTGAAACTGTAACTCAATGTTTCACACAGATGGATCAGGCAAAACAGCCACTGGCACAATCGCCATTAATGTACAGGATTCAAATGACAACTGCCCAAAACTGACAAGCGCATACCAGAATGTCTGCACAGATTCAGAAGTTGTGTACATGTCTGCTGTTGATGAAGATTTCAGCCCCAACGGAGAGCCTCTCCATTTCTCCATCATTCCAGAGGAATGCACAGGCTCATGGGAGATGGAGAAACTCAATGGTGAGGGATACATACTTTTTTAAAAATCTACAAAAAAGTCTCAATGTTATACAGAATCAACATCTTTATAAAGCAAATCTGTGGTGGCTATAAGTTTGAACTAACTTGAAATCTGTTTTCAGAAAATAGTATCAGTTCCTCTGAACAATAGGGTCCTTATCTACAAGATACAAGATACCTTATTTGTTGTCATATGTGTACAACATGCAGTAAAATGTACCCTGATTTAGATTAAATAAGTACGTTTAGATTGGAATAAATATATTCAGATAAAATGAACTAGCCCGGGTAAACCCAGGCTGCACCTCAGCAAAGACTGAGAGTGGGTCTAGAGACAAGCTATTGACTTCCCATTCCCAGCAGAGTACATGGCAAAATTTGAAAGTTAACTGCAGGATTAAACCAACTTGTGAGTGTAGCAAATGTTCATGAATGTTTGAATTGTAGTTTGTACTAAAATCAAAGGAAATTACTCATGGTTAGCTAACTACAGACAGTAATACAGGTGCCCTCATTGGTTATTAATCTTATAATGGCCACTACATGCAGGATACACACCTGTGATTGGTTCCCAGGGTTTTTTGGTGATTCAGGGCCTGCAATGGGCTCATCTCATCTCCAGACAAATTTGCAGAGTAAAATTCAAAGAGCTTGTGTTTACCCAGGCTAGTCCCAGATTTTACTGATTATTATAAAACAAACTTGAGATGCAAACATTTGAAATGTGCAAATTGATCGGCAAATGATTCTAAAAAACCATGCTGTCATTAATATCCAATCTAACATTGGCATTTGTCTAACCATCAAGTTGAGTTCCAGAGATATTTTGAGTTTAGAAGAGGCTTATGCTTCACAGTCAACCTCAACAGAAAATGCACACATTTATTTAAAAATGTGTACAAAGACTGTATGATAATGTCTTCATCAAAATTTGTGACTGTGGTGAAAATGCAATCCCACGTCAAAATGTAGGCCCAGTCTTTGTGCACTTTCAAAATTGAAACATGCATTTTCTTACATGCTGAGACCTGTTTTGTTCTAGAAGACCAAGCTGTGATAAAATAATCCTGTATGCCTGTGTTCTATTGCACTTTACAGATACAACAGTCGCTCTGCGTCCAATGGAGCTTTTGTGGCCAGGGGTTTACAAAATCACAGTGGAAGTAACAGATGCAAAGGGTCTGTCTTGTCCAGACAAACAGATGTTGGAGTTGGAGGTCTGCACTTGCACAGATGGAACTGGCTGCAGCCTCCGAGGATATAGGAATGCTGAGGGTTCCACTCCCTCCTCAGTAAATTTTGGAGCACCTGCTATTGGCCTTCTGTTGGCAGGATTGGTCGTCTTATTTGGTAAGTTAATACTCAGGTACATGATAAGCAGAATATTTCAGAGCATTTTATAGCCTTGTCTTTTGAGGTTTCCGATTGCTAAGAACAAGAAATTTTAATAGATAAGGCTAACTGATGCACAGCTGTACAGAAAATTAAGTTGAAAATGTTCTTGAATTTTTAAATTTAATTTAATTTTAAATTAAAATGTAAAAATTAATTTAAATTAAATTTTTTGAAAATTAGTTTTTGTGGCCTATTCAGTTAGTGTCAGCTGCCAGATCACTATTTGGTGTATGATGGACCAAATTTACTTGTTAATTTTTCTACTAATTTTCCTTTCGAACAACAGGGCTATGGATAGAATATGCCTTTAACACCAAAACCCACAAAGGGCTAGTCTGAGAGCCAAATCTATGAATAGGGTACCTTTTCTTTTGAGGTTTGACAGTGAAGCATAAGTCACCTCTAAACACCAAATATCTGTGGAACTCAACTGGGTGGTTAGACAAATGTCAACGTCTGACAGCGTTAGATTACATACTAATTGATCTCGTTGCTTTGTTTCCATGTTAATGTGTGGGGGTATTGTGTGTGTTTAGTCATCCCCTTACTGCTTCTGTTCTGCCAATGTGGATCTGTGGCTTTCATGGACATGCCCTTTGGGGCTAAGGAGCACTTAATCCCACACCACACCGAGGGCAAGGGTGAAGACAAGGTAATGCGACTCTATTTACTAATGAGTTATTACCAATGCCATGCCATGTTGCTTAAATATCTGAAATGTTGCAATATTCCATATTAACTGTAGTATTTTGTTGTTTTGTTTGTTTATTTGCTTTTAGGTAGTCCCCACCCATCTACTGCCTGTACTGATATCAGAAGCAGCACCCGTGGGCCTCAACTCTCCAATGGAGCAGCAAATCACTCAGATTTCCAGCAGCACCTACAGACAGATGCAGCAGATGAGCAGATTTGAAGTGAGCCAACAGGTCGAGACAGACATGATGACCTTGGCAGAATATGGAGCGATGGCCCAGGCTAACACGCTTAGTGCTTACCAAAATGGCTCAGCATACAGCAAGAGGTCTGGCATAGCTACCCTCTATGGAGATATAGCTCTATCTGACCATTTCCTGATGGATTACTTCTCTCAGGTAAGAAGCAAAGGATTGCAGTTCCAGATGGTTGACAGTCACTCTGCCTGTGTTTACGTACTAGCATTTATCAATTTAACAGGGAAACTATTGCAGATCTGGGTGCAGGAATCATTATTACAATGGGGCTTACATGCGGTTCATGACATCTGGTCCAACAACAATTACTTTGCTCCAATCCCTGTGTGAGAATGAACTGGAATTGATACATGTGAAAATAAGCATACTATATAATAAATATCATGTCCCAACATATTCTCAATTTACTACATGGACATGCATTATATTAGCCTGGTGGACAAAACTCTTTTGCTTTGCTTTACTTTGGGGAAAGCGTCTGGACACTCTTGATAATTACACATTAACTTTGTGATTTGTTTGAACTTTAAACGTATTGGTTCTGCCTTCAATTTCTGTTCACTGATTGGTTGCTAGAAAATCTAGTTGGGGAAACCAAAGTCTTAGTAGTTTTTACTCAACGTTCAATGGCGTTTTAAAGCAGTTTACTCCAAAAAGCTACTGAATAGTAAGCCCTAGTCACAAAATCTTTCTTGTATGGAACTTACAAAACCTGGCTTGAAAGCTAGCAGCCGAGAAATTGTAGGTTTGAATCCTGGCTACCTCTATTGTGCCGTTGAGCAAGGCACTTAACCACAAGTTGCTCTAGGGGAGACTGGCCCTGAAGTTATTGACAAATTTAAGTCACTTTGGATAAATGTTGCTGCTAAATGCATACATGTAAATGCACATGTTAAAATGATATAACAAATGTGGCTCTGTCTACAGAAGGCAGTATGTACATCCGTGCAGACTCCTCACAAGGACTGTCTGTTGGAATATGGCTACGAGGGACAGGGATCGCCTGCAGGCTCTGTGGGCTGCTGCAGCCTCCTTGGGTCTGATGATGACCTCCAGTTCCTGGATGACCTGGAGTCAAAGTTTACCACCCTCGCCCAGATCTGCAAGCCAGCAGAGTTGATCATCGAACAAAGTGAACATATGTCTGTCAGCACCGTTAAGGTTCCTGAGCCTCCTCCCCCTCCTCCTCACATCCACACTGAAGCCACAGAGATCCACAGGACCGTCAGCAGTTCAGCAACTCTTCCAAGGATGAATCTGTGTGAGACTGTTGCCATGCCGACCCAGACAGTTCTGGTGCAGCAACAGCAGCCCCTGTACTACATGGTGGAGCCGCAGATCCAGAGCACAGTGCTGCTGGCTGAGAGCCCCCCAATGGCTCTGGGTCAGGGGATGATACTGGTAAACGGGAGCCAGGCAGCCACTGAAGGGGTACTGCTGCAGGGGGGAGGCCTGGTGCAGGGGGCCCAGGGGCTGGTGATGGCCCAGGGAGGTCACATTCAGGGAGCTCAGGGTTTGGTGGTGCAACAGGGAGGCGATGTTCTGGGTGCTCAGGGTTTGGTGTTACAGCAGGATAGCCATGTTCAGGGGACACAGGAGATGATCGTTCAGGGCTCTTGGCAGGCTAACTTGGGACGAGGAGAGAGTCTGATAATATCCCAGGACAGGCATATTCAGGGAGCTCAGGGCTTCATGTTGCAGCCTGAAGTGCAGGTTCAGGGGGGCCAGAGCTTCATGCTACCGCAGGGCAGGCATGTTCAAGAGGGTCAGGGCCTGATGCTTCAGCAGGGAGGACACGTTCAGGGACCTCAGGGCCTGGTGCTGGTAGAGCAACATTTAGGGTCACTCCAGATGGGTGGCATGATGGTATCCCACAGTGAAGAAATCCTACAGAGTGAGGAAATCATTAATGGTCCCTCCAGTCCATCAGTCCACAGTCTATCTGGTAGTAGTCTCCTCCGTGGCAGCAGTGTCTTGGCCCATCCCAGCAGTCCCACCTTGGGTGTTATCCCTATCCCAAACTCTCCATCACACCAAGGTCGGGCTTACCCGACTGCACAGCACCTTACAGTAAAAACTAAAAGCAAAGTGGAGCAGAGGAGTCACAGCTAATGCTATAGCGCTAATGTTACATTTGTAAATTGATAAAACAAGAGTTGTCTTGAAAACTTTTCTTATATGATTAGGACATAGAGCAAGCCGGGAAGATATATATATTCCATTGAGCATAAGAAGATGTGTTCAAGCATATGACTGTAGCTTTATCTAGTTTTGCCATCTACCTTCACTAAGTAAACAAGAACTTTTTGTCCTATGGTGTCTGTTGGATGACCTGGTGGACCAGACATTTCATTTCGCTTCACTTTGTGCAAGTGTCTGGCCACTCTCAAAAGGCATACATTTACTTTGCAGTGGGTGGGCACCTTGTTTGGACTTTGAACCTATGTTTCTACCTTTAGTTTCTGTTTGAGAGATTACCCTGACGTAGTTCCATAGCAAAATACGATAACAAGCAGAGGTACTACAGTGCTATTAGCCTGGCTACCTGTTGGAAACTACCTTATATGGAAGCAAAAAAGGACCCTGTTAAGACAGTGAAATAGATTTATATGATAAGGTCTTGAAAAGACATGGAATAGTTACTGTCAGATTCCATAGCCATAGCACAATCTTTGAGATTTATAAGGGGAGGAGGATAGCTGGTTCTTGAAGAGAACAAGTAATAAATTTAATGATATAAAAATGTATATATTTTTAAGAAATCATGTTGTTACTGATTTGACTGTAAAATCTATTCAAGACACTTAAATGTGCAGCTCTATGTATGTCTGATGAATTTCCTCATCCTCCAACTGTGTAACTGATTGTAATTGTAATTGAATTGATTGTAATTGAATGTATTTAAGAAGTTACACTTCATCTACAAGAGGGTAAATCAATGCAGTGTCCTTCAGTTTGACTGCGTATTATTCTAATGACTGCTAAAAATTCTGTACTATCTGCACTAAGTAAATATAATTAGTAACACTAATTGCTTGTGTGTCTATCAGGGGACCAGTAGGGCCATCTCTCAGCAAGGGCTAAGTGCAGTACAAGGTTGGCAATAAGTGAGGTTGGAGAATAGATGTCGTGAAAAGGCTTGTCTGACAGTGACTGTAAGTGAGTGAACTTATGAGTGTGTGAGAGACAGGTAGTCATTGGATGAGTAAAGGTTGGTATGTCTGATTAGCTCTGTGTGTGAATCTTCAGTCCTTTTTAATCCACTTCCACTCCAGATGGGGATTATTAAGTAATAAAATGTCATGATCTCTCCCTGCACGGGTAATCTTCCACCTCACTGCACCCATTCAATCCCTCCTCTCACAGGCCTCTCACTCCCTGGAGGTGTCACAGAGGAAACGAGAATATCAGAATAAAGCTAACTTTGAGTAAGTTTACTTTTGGAATGGGGACAGCATACATATCTGTACCTCTGAGAAGAGAAAATGAACAATCTGTTCTTCTGGTCTTCAATCTAGTCTTCTGAGGAAGGTGGGAGCATGTGTATGTGTTTTCTGTCTCTTATGAGTATTTTTTTTTCTGTTTGTCTGGAAAGTGCACATTTCTGAAAGAATATTGCTAAATCATGCAGCCATTGTGGTTGTTAGGCATTAATTAGCAATGCCTCAGCCTTGGCGCTGCTCAACCAGAAATGACCACAGATCGAGGCAGCTCATAAGCTGCAGAATTCCTGACATTCCTGGAGATCTCTGGGAAACGCAAGCCATGTGACCTAACCTAAGAGTTATGGCTTGGTAAAGAGAGCGCTCTACTGGGGAAATGGTGATGGTGTCAGTGCATTTACTCAACACCACCATGGCAAGTTTTAACAACCAAATTCACACTGCAGTGATCACAAACTCCTGCACATAGAGAGACAGAGGACACATATTAAACATTAAATATTAAAACACATATTAAAACAAAACTATTAACAAAAAATGATATGTGTGTTCCTTTCAGACACACCTGTGTTCTCCTGTTGACACACCCCTTATTTGTCATGCACACCAATACCAGTGCCAAACGAAACTCTTTCAAATACTTACAACTGTGAGTAAGTCTGTTTGGGTATGTGAGAGCACATTTGTGGACTTTTTTTTTTTTTTACATTCACAACATGGTCAATGGTCTCATTTGCAGAAACACGGTTTAGCTGTGCAAACCTGTTAGCTTTGCTCTAAAATCAACCACACATCAAATAAGCATGACATTCATTCTGTTTGTTTGCACAGAGAATGCTTACATAGATTGTACTTCAAAGAAAAGAATGGGAGAATGGAGTAAATGCTATAGGCATAGAGAAGGGAGCAGAGGAGAGCTAGAGCAAATCTGCCTATGTGAGAGACTGGGGTGGATGAAGAGGGGCTCACAGCAACGATGGGAACAGAGAAAAGCACTGCGTTGAGCAGGTCAAAATCTGACAGTACTGACACGTCCTGTGCTAGTCAGTCTTGCAGAAAGCACATACTGTTCTTCTGTTGTTCTGTGTTTTTTGTTACCCCTGAGGTTCAACGTTCAAAGCATGTTATTCAAACAAAACACACAATAGCACACACACATCCACATCCACACACAAACACACACACATGCGCACGCACACACACACACACACACACACACACACACACACTTGATTTCCCCACCAGCACACACACATGGACTCTCACACATACACACCACCAACAACAACAACACAAACAAACACAACAAAAATGTATATCTGTACACATTCTTTTCTCTCCCACTCACTTTTACTGATGCACACATGAATATGTCAGCCTTCTATACACAAGACGTACTACATAGCCATGTAAAGTGAGCAAGCTTCCAAAACAACATGAATGTTAATGAAATCATGCGGAAGTCAAAAATAGCTATTCTTCGTGCCTAAACATAGGCCTACAGCTGTATGGCACTTATGCATACACTCAAAACACACTCAAAACCAGTTAGACAACCCAATTGATATTCAGTCAGTCACTGATGATATCGATGGTTTCAACAGTCAACAGCAGAGCAAGAAAGAGAGGTAGATGAAAAAAGATAGAACGATGGGGGGATGCATGAAGGGAGAGAGAGAGAGAGAGAGGTAAAGAGAGATGGGAATGTGAGGGGGCTATGGGTATGTGAGAGCTGCTGTAGTGGGTGTGTCAGTGTATGCCTGCAAAGAACCCTCCCCTCCACACACACAGACAAACACAGACAAATATTCTTTGCACTTGGGTGTGTGTTCATATGAGGCCCCTCCTGAAGTGCCATACATGCCCCCCTCCAACACACACATGCAAACACAGAAGAGCAAAGAAACAACCAGAAAAAGCCCAGACAGGAGGCAGAGAGAGATAGAGAGCAGTTTCCCAGTGCTCTGCCTCAGGCTATAATGGCTCCATGCAGGCTAGCTGGGATTTGTCGTCTGCTGTTCCTGATCCTGTATCTGATTGTGGTGAGTAGCTCCCTGCCATAACTGTGGTGCATGTTTGTAGTAGAAAAAAACGAATGCATGTGTGTGTTATGTGCATATTTCTCAGTAATTAATGCCTCCCTTAATTAACTGCACCGCTAACTGCAGACCAGACCCAGAACAGACTTTCTTGGTTCACTTCCATTAGTTTGGGGAAATTCTTTGTGCCGTGTGCATTCTAAGTGTGTTTTTAAGCATTTAATCCACTTTCTAGATCTAGTCTAGATTTCTGACTTTGGCTACATGGGACATACTGTATCCCTGCATGGTTAGACGTTGAATGAGGTGGTATTTTGCAACCTGCAGGACTAGCAATGTAAACATAGGGAATGTAAATGCACTAGTCATGAGACACTCACAAAAACAAAAAGTTTGTAGTAGACATGCCACGTTGACATTGATACACCCTACAGGATAAAGAACGTGGTTGTTTCATACAATACAGTATCAGCACACCCCCCAGCCATCCAGTCATGATTTGCTAACAATCATTGCTAACTGCACTCCACAACAATATATCTGATTAACATACAGTATAGTTCGAAGAATAGCATGTATGGATGATATGTTTAATATCTATGACAGCACTGTGAAATATAGTGGTCATGTGTTTAATACCACTGAGGTGTGGTATGTGTGTGTGCGTGTGTATAGGTGGCTGTGACTAAAGGAGTGTGTATAGTAGGGGTCTGGCATGAGTGTGGGAGATTGTGTTGTCTGACACATCTCTCATCCTGGTCTGCCAGGAAGATCACTGAGGGCAGAAATCGCCAGCAGGCGGAAGTCAAATCCCAACATGTGGAGTCATAGCTGGCAAAGGCTCAGTGGGGGTCTAATGTCAAATCCCAACATGTGGAGTCATAGCTGGCAAAGGCTCAGTGGGGGTCTAATGTCTATTGCTCTCAGCATACTCACTTACTGCTTAACTAGTTTGTTTCTGGTTTCAAATAAAATACACAGAGTATGCATGGAGGTCTGTTTGACGTAGGATCCCATCAAGTCTCTATGGATATTCTTTCATAACACAATCGCTTAATTAGTGAGAGACGAGCGAAAGAGTGGTCTTCAATTATTTAGTTAAAATGTGGGCAATGCAAGCACATGCCTTTCATTTCCTAAATATCAGAGGAGACCATTTTCATTTTTTTGTTGTCCACCAATTTCCTGGACATTTGCTGTTCTGATGAACTTCGTTTTTCTGTGGGTAGACGGTGAAACTTGTAGGCAAGGTTACAGAAGTGTTCCCAAACACATGGACAAATTATTCCTTCAACCCTCTGCCCTTTCTGCACCCATTTCCTGGATGATTCTTGATGTGCCAGCACAAAGCCTCTTTGGTAGACCGGCAAGCATTTGCATTGATGTTTCTTTTCCTTCGTTTTCTTCTTTCATTTTAACTTCACTTTCTTCCCCTTTCATTTATTGCACTCGTAAACTAAGTAGGCCCAACAGACCTAGAAAAGAAAGTAGATCTTGTATTAACCACTGTTGAACTAGAGGCAAAGTCAAGTCCATTTAAATTAATGACCACAGACTAAAAATGTATAAACCTCTCTCTTTCTCTCACATACACACACACACAAACACACACACACGCATTTTACAATAATTATCCCATCCTGGCTTGTGTTTGAAAATAACTGGCAGGTAAGAGCGCGTGGTTTTTCTGAAAGTCTATGTTGGAACACAAAGGGTCTTGTGAGTCCTAAAAGGTGCGACACTAAGCCAGGCAAGTGTAGTATGGTAAAGTTAGGCTTTAGGGCCTAATAGAATCACTTAGGCATGGCATATGAAGAATGAATGATCATAACATAGAGCATGGATAACGACAGCCATAAAACTAATTGCTATTATTGCCTAGGGAGGGTAAAGCAGTCACACATATGCACTCAGGACATGTCTGTGGTTCAGACTGAGCTGTTCAACAGGTATTTATGGCCTCCAGATGTAGTGACTTTCCAGTATTGCTGTGGTTGTGTATCTATTTACTGTGTAGATCATTGTCATTGTTTGCTTATCACATGACCATCAAATGCCTCCACACTGCATGCCTTTCGATCACATATGATCTTGAATTAGCAGACATGTTTCACATGACTGCTGGGGAAACAATTATCTCATATCTAAAAAAAAACTTGTCAATTTTTTTTTTGTTTTCTATCTTTTTTTTTTTTTCGGTAGTGTCCACTCTGTAGTTAGCACAAGGCCTCAGCCTAGATTAAAAATAGTCGACAGAGGTGTCTGAGAAGTCAAGAGAAGTCTAGTCATGAGGACTAGAATGAGTGACACCCGGATTACCAAAGCTTGATGCTTTCAAATCACACACCCTAGCTGCAGGGGTTGTTCCACAATGTTTAGAAACCAACAGTTGGTTGATCAGTGGCAGCGTAATTTCCACATCATATTAATCATCTAGAGAGACATTGTGTCACTGTATATAAGACTGATGGTTGTTCTTCAATGTATTGTAAAGGTGGCCCTTACTTACATAACATATTATTCCAGTATCCATTACAATCAGTTGGCAGTTGCCATTCTAAAAAGTGATTTCAAATATAGTGAATTGTTTGGGACCTTGTAAATGGTAATAAAAGAGGTCAAATATTAAGGAACCCCCTCCCCCAAAGAAAACTTAATCAAATGAAGGTAAAGCAGTCACACATATGCACTCAGGACATGTCTGTGGTATATTAGCGACTCCCCCCAAAGAAAGCTTAATCAAATGAAGGTTGACAGGAACTTTTCTTAACCAGACGAATGTTAACAGGAACTTTTCAGAGTGTTTTGGGTTGGCAGAGTCTGCGAGGACTGCAACTTCAGCAGATCCAATCTAACAGCATGGTAATGCAACATCTGTGAGGCCTGTGCAGTATGTGTGAACACATTGCTGTCTGCCATTCAGGCCAGTTGTTATTGTATGGTCCATTTGCTCTATATGTGGTCCATATACCTCTTTCAGATAGCAAAGGCATTCATATTACTGCTGATGAGTCTGATTTATGAGTCTCACACAAAAACTAATTTCCAGTATACCTGCTAATGATGTTTTTGACAGCCTATGAAACACTGTCTGTAGAAATACCATCCTAAATTGTAACATAGGCGAACAACGACATAGACTGCTCCATGCCATCATCTCTGTACACATACAACACATGTAATTTACCTACCATGCTAGAGTCAATCATTAGAAATCATTTATCTTGAATTCAGCCAATCTGACTTACTGCACAGTGATATCTTACGCTACACACATTTTCCTCACATGTGCACAACATAGGAATAAAACTGATGATCTTGGCAAAATTGAGAGAGAAAAGCTGTGACAAACATGCTAAATCAGCATTCCAGTCTTGGACACGCACCTGGAGAGGTGTGGTCATGCTGTATGGAATGAAAACAAGTATGTACCTGTACTTTGTTGGCAAGATTATCCTTGTCTTATAAAAAAATATCTACACATTGAAGTGCTACAGAGTGATATAGAGATTATTATAAGTATCCTCCATTAAAAAAAATATATATTGTCACGGGTATGTTTAAAATAGGTTATTTGACTAATTTAACCTACTTTAAATTGGTCAAATTTCAATGACAATGCACGTTATGCTTTTTCTGTTGCATGTCTGCATGTCTTTTTTGACAAAATTGTCTACCAGGAAATGAAACAAGAAACATGCAATATTGTTCCAAATGTATTTAAGATTTACTTTGGCCCAAAATGCTCTAAGAACTACAACCTGACTGTTGATAGACATGATAAATGATGCGCATGCCTATGTTTCACCTCTGAAGGTTTTCAAAGCAGAAGCATTAGCTTCTGAAAAGAATGCCGTTCTTAGGCGGCAGAAGAGAGAATGGATCATCCCTCCAGCCAAGCTGACAGAAAATGTTGACTACACAAAGAAAGAGTTTATTGCCAAAGTAAGGACACTTCATGTGAACAATTCAGTGAGGCCTTCCTGTTGTATGGCAACCTGTGCTGTTAGTTGGGGAGTTCTTAAAACTTTATAGACATACAGTAGACATACAGTATAACAAAAGTAACCAGTTTGTCCCTGTCCAGTGAGCTGTAAGTCTCAAGGAATGAAAGAATGGGTGAATGGATGGACAGATAGATGAATGGATGGATAGATGAGTGAATATATTAATGAATTCAATCTACAATTAAGTAATTATCAATCTATGTTTGTTGGCTGCATTAATTCACTGAAAATACATAACAAACATATTTCTTTTTTATGCCTGTATCCACAGAATTAAATGTGGCTGCTGATGTTTTTTTGTTTGTTGGTTTTGTTTTGTGATCCGTATGACAAAATACATTACACATTGGCACCACTAAAACAATTACTCTCCTCCAGGTTCGCTCAGACAAGGATGTTAAAAACCATGTGAAGTACAGCTTGTCTGGAAAAGGAGCAGACCAACCACCACTAAACCTTTTTATTGTGAACCGAGAGACTGGCTATGTTACAGTGACAGGGATTCTGGACAGAGAGGAATATCATCAGTTTAATGTAAGTTCTTTATGCTTTTAAGGCAACTCATTCTTTTCCGTAGCAGTTACTAAGATGAAAGGTGAAGATAACATTTAAACTTCTCCACAGTTGACAGCATATGCAAGATTCCCAGATGGGAGCTTAGCAGAAGGAGAAATTGATTTAAAAGTGGTGATCCTAGATCAGAATGACAACTCACCCGTATTCCAGCCCCTGTCTGCATCAGTAAGAGAATGCAGCCAAGTTGGTAAGAACTATGTATTTCTCTTAAAACTTCAATGCTGTGTGCTGTTCTTTGAAACACTTCTCACCTGTCAAGGGTGTATTTTTCATCTTTTGAGTGTGAGCTCCAGTGTTGGTTTTGTGATTCATGATGTACTTATGGCTACTTAACTCACTCACTACACTTAATGTGCTGAACACTCCAGGCACCTATGTTGCAACAATGACTGCCACTGATGCCGATGAGGAGGGAAATGACAATTCAAAGATTGTGTACAGCATTCTGAGCCAAGAACCAGCAGGGCCAGAACGTGTGTTTGCCATCGATAAACTTACTGGGGCAATCACTGTCAAGAGACCCATCCTTGACCGCGAGGTAAAAACTAACAGCAAAATGTGCAATGTCTACTGAGGTAGATTTCAGGTTCATGCATGATCTGTAAGTGATTTCATAACATGGCATGGTGAGAATTTCAGTCTTCAAACCAAAATATATACTGATTTCCAGTAAGCAATAAAAACCCTGGTACCTCAAAAAGTAAAACACAAAGGCCTCTTATAAAACTACTGACTGATAATGTTAATAAAAATGGCCTCTCCAGGTACATGATTCATACAAACTCGTTGTTCAAGGAGTGGATGGTCTTGGAGCTCCAGGTGCAAACACAGGGACAGGGACAGTGCACATTGAGGTCCGAGACATCAATGATAACGTCCCCACTCTGGAGAAGGACATGGTGAGAGGTCAAATGCATTTTGGGGAATGAAAGACTGAAGATGACATGGGAGATGTGTCACAAAAAATGTTCGAAGTTCACAGAAGGATTGAGACTATAGGGCAGTAAAACTTTTTCCAGGGCTGACATGACTGCTTAAACTCATACGCTTGATGACAAGAAATAGCATGTCTCAGCAAGTCTATTCATATATCCTAAGAGTTTTTAAAATGTCACTTATCAGTCTCATCAAAATGCATACCCAAATGAAAGTATACCTCTATTAATAAGCGGGAAACACCCAGGGACCCTTTCAGTTAAATGTGACCTTGAGATTCTGAGAGATAGCAGATTGACCTTGAGTGGTGCATGCTGAATTTGTTGCTATCACTTAATATGTGTCCTTTCTCTGTACTCATCCTTAGTACTCTGGAGATATAGATGAGGGAGCTGAGGACGTGGTGGTGATGAGGATCAAAGCTCTCGATGTGGATTTAGTAGACACTGATAACTGGCTGGCCGTTTTTCACATTGTGTCTGGGAATGAGGAAGGCCTGTTCACCATTGAAACTCATCCAAAGACTAACGAGGGCATCCTAAGGCTTGTTAAGGTATGCACGTTTAAAACTAATAAAAAGTTCTGGGCCTATACTATGAAGCGAGGTTACTGGTTAACCCAGTAAACTTTGGGAGGCACCACTGATCTCCAAAAGTACACTGCATTGAGCATCACTTGTTTCTGAAGTGACATTGTTTGGAGATCAGCAGTTGCCCTTGTTATCCAGGTTAGCCAGTAACGTCACTTTGTAGTATACCCCCCTGAAGAACATCATTACAGAAACATTTCATTAGGCCTACAGAGCAATTTAGTCAAATTTCATGACTAATTTAATGCATGCCATTAAAGATATCAGGTATCAGGGTCACCATTTGTTAACACACCCCACACCTTGTTAACTGAACTGAAATGCTAATCTACTTAGTGTTTTAAGTTTCATCTCCTTTTTCCTTTCCCCTGTGTGTCATGGATATCTCTTAATAATCATCAATACCACCAACAGCCAGTGGATTATGAGAAAATCAAGGTAATTGATCTGGACATACTGGTTGAAAATGTTGCTCCTTTTGTCAATGGATCTGCTGTGGCATTGGGCTTTGAGACTGATTTAGCTGGACCAGGCATAAGCCCTTCTGGATGGGGAGGGGGAGGTGGGGGTGGAGGAGGTGGTGGTGGTGGAGGAGGAGGTGGGGGTGGAGGAGGTGGTGGTGGTGGAGGAGGTGGAGGTGGAGGAGGAGGTGGGGGTGGAGGAGGTGGTGGTGGTGGAGGAGGTGGAGGTGGAGGAGGTGGAGGTGGTGGAGGTGGTGGTGGTGGTGGTGGTGGTGGAGGAGGAGGAGGTGGTCCAGGGGGGCCAGGTGGAGCTGGAGGACCTGGCGGGCCCGGCGGAGCTGGAGGGCCAGGGGGCCCTGGTGGAGCTGGTGGTTCAACAAAGCCTGGCGCAAAACCACATGTCAAACCTGGGTTAAAACCAGACATGAAACCAGTCAAACCCGGGCAACGGCCAGGCAAAAAACCTGGGAAGAGTTACCCAGTAAAGATTGCAGTCAACAACATGCCAGATGGACCAGGCTTCCACCCTGAAGTGAAGCAGATATCCATGTCAGAGGACCCTGAAAAGGTTAAAGTCTCAGTGGTAATTGCCAGTTACCCTGCCACGGATGGAGACACTGGAGAGGTGGCAGAAAATGTTAGGTCTGTAAACCACCACAAAATAATACTTTTAATTCATATGATTTCATCACCAGAAACATTTTCGATATAAAGACACAATATCTAGAATTATGTGCAAAAATTCTTTCAATTCACTTTCAGCAACAATTGTCTGTTTTTGTAATCAGATATGCCAAAGGTCATGATCCTGATAACTGGTTCACAATTGATGAGACAACAGCAGAGATTAGACTAAACAAGGTGCCAGATCGAGAGTCTCCATTCGTGGTCAACGGGACATACGAAGCCTTGATTCTTTGCATGACAGAAGGTAAGTTAAACAAAAGTTAGAAGAAGCCAAGATTATTTCAGATTGGCAAGAGGTTTTCCATGTGTGGGCATATTGCACCTTCCATTGCATGTTGTAAACTCCTACACTAGAGTTCAGAAATCATCATGATTGTCATGGATTCAACTGAACTGGTCGAAATCAAGAATTAGGCAGCCAATCAGGTTGATTAAACACACATGCAATGGGCATTCAAAAGAACGGTGAACAAGTTTCAGTAAACAGACTGAATCTCTGTTCATGAAGCAGATTTAATTGAGTACGGTCATGTAATTAAGATCGCTTTTAAAGTACATATTTTGGGGCTTTTATTGCTTTTAATATGATAGGTCAAGAGATCTGACAGGAGATGAGTGGGAGAGAGTTAGGGAAGGATTGGGAAATTACCTCAGGCTATGGGGTTTATGTTTTGGACGCCTTAACCAACTGCACCACAGCATTCCCGAATAATTTTAAATACTAATTTTGGATTATATCTAATAAAAACATCAACCGATGCCTTGCCTTGCATCATATTTATTAGTGCCAACCTTCTTGTCATGTTACTACTTATCCTAGAAAAGCTTCAAATTTAGGCCTAGTTATCATGAGCATTCATCTACTCTGTGGTATTAACAACATTAAGAAGTAATAGGGGAGAAGGGAGTAATATTCCTTTCCAGCAACGTATTTGTGTCATATTCGTGAGTGCAGAATCTGGTACCACTGGAATGAATAATGTGGCCATAGGAATGCACAAAATCATCTTGTACCAGACAATCACGTAAACATTAGCTATGGTATTACAACATATGGTGGCTGTGTCTTTTGTTCAGATATGCCAAGTAAAACTGTCACTGGAACTATAGCCTTAACTGTGGAAGATTCAAATGACAACTGCCCCATGCTGACAAGCACGTACCAGAATGCCTGCACCAACACCAAAGTAGTGAATATTTCAGCTTTCGATGCAGACGACAACGCCAACCCCCTGTTATTTAGGCTCATTGAAGAGGAAAGCCATGGAAAATGGGAGATGAAGCCAATTGATGGTAAGACTAACGTTTTGTAAGGGCTCAAAGATATCCTTTGGGGATTTCATCCTTCATATATTTTAAGATTAAGAAGTCTTTTTTTTACCTGGACATGACCTTTTTCAAGCATATTACTATCAGAAAAGCAAGATGAAACATGGATCTTCACTCTATTGTCTCTTTGTTTCATCTCCTTGGCAGACACCAGTGCTGCCTTCTGGGCCAAGGAGCCCTTGTGGCCTGGGGTGTATCATATAACAGTGGAGGTGTTGGATGCTCAAGGTGAAACCTGTCCGGACAGACAGATGGTGGAGTTGCTGGTGTGCACATGTGAAGATGGAGGAGGAGGAGGCTGTGGCCTCAAAGCAGCTCAGCAAACAAGCTCCGCATTCAATGTGGGAATGTCCGCTATTGGTCTAATGCTTCTGGGACTGGCACTCTTGTTGTGTAAATACTAACGCCCACATACACACACCCACACAGTCACACATTCTTGCACCTGTACCAGGCACACAACTTACATGTGACTTTTAAAACAGAACCAGTTTCATACCTTGTCTGCCTCTAGGCAGAACAATTTAATCAAGTAACCAAGTAAAACAGAATGCATTAAATTATTCTACGACAGCTTGTTGTCCTTGGCACTGCCAGTGAGATTCTGCTGCATTGTCTGTTCCCTCCTATTGATGAACAGTGCCTGCTTCTTTCAACATGAAAGTTGAGCAAATGAAGTAACACCACAGAAGAAAACCTGCAGAGCTCATTATTATTTGCTTCAGAATTCAGTACAACTTATATATAGCTGTTTGACAGACAACTGATATCAGCACCATACATCTATTGAAATTGTTTATTAAGCTTGGGGAATGGTAGACCTAAATATCATTTTCCTTTCTGTTTGTGTTTGTGCAGTGGTTCCTCTTCTGCTATTGTTTTGCCAATGTGGGTCAGCGGCTGCACATTTCACTGAACTGCCCTTCGATGCTAAGGAGTACCTTATCCCATATCACATTGAATCAATTGGAGAGGACAAGGTAACATACTAGAGAGTACTAAATTCATATTGAATTTCAGTTCTAATAACTTGTAATAAAATAAGTGGTTAGGTATTCAGATCAGACAGAATTTTGTCATTACAACAGAATGTAGTCTAGGGTAAACCATTGTTAAGATGTTGACAGAGCTATGCTGCATTCGAGCTGTTGAGGATTCTAAATCTGCTCAATACTTTTTTTCTTCTTTGGACTTCAGGAAGCATGTTCTTCACAACCCTAGTTTAATCTATTGTCTCATTTAAACTATTGTCTTATTTCAAATACAGGAGGTTCCTCTCTTAAGCAGTCCAGTCACCCTGGCAGAGGCAGGCCATGCTGTAAGTGCTGTGAATGTTGCTAATGTGGCCACCTCTATGGGTCTCCTTGGCAAGAGCTCAGGAAGCTTCTACGGTGAAGCAGGAGGCACATTTGGTCAAGAGATGATGGATGAGATGCAGGAGACAGACTACCAGTATGGATTCCATCAGAATTCTTTTTCCTCTGGGAGAAGGCAGGGATTTTATACTTCTCATACTAATGTGACACAAGACATCTTTGAAGGGATCGCGCTACAGGATGACATACTACATGGATATTACTCTCAGGTGAGAAAGAATACACAGCTTAATTAAAGGAGAAAAACGGTGTGAACCAGTCAATAGCCCTGTTGTTCGGTGTCATCAAGTGCTGTCCATAGGAAAAAGAACCAGAAAATTTGATACAACATAGACTGAACAGCGAACCAATAACTAATGTTAACTGAATAGGGCATAGCGAAATGAAACTGAAGGTGTCTTTGTGCCTCATTCAGTTAGTTTTAGCTGTCGATTCGCTATATGGTGTATGTTGTATCAAATTTTCTTGTTCTTTTTCCTACTGACAGCACTCAGGGACCTCAAATAACCAGGCTATGGATTGATTTACATCAGATTTCCTTTAAATCCTGTAGGATCATATTCATATTGGAAGCTACACCATAATTCATGAAAATATAGACAAATAAAAATCTGAATATATATTGTTTCTACAGAAAGCAATACATGAAACTCAGAACTGCAAAGTAAGTGACTGTCTGCTGGTATACGACTACGAGGGACAGGGATCTCCTGCTGGCTCAGTTGGCTGTTGCAGCCTCCTCGGGACTGATGATGACCTTACCTTCCTTGACGATCTGGGGCCAAAGTTTACCACCCTCGCCCAGATTTGTAAACCTCCCAAACCTATTGCCGTAAGCAAGGCTGCATCGCAGCAAAATGAGGTCAAGAGAGAAAGCTCTGTCTCTACAAGCACAGTAAAGGTTACCCAGGCACCTCCCCCACTGCCTCCTGTCCAACCCACAGTCACTGAAACCAGAAGGACCATCAGCAGCTCTGCCACACTTCCCCGAATGCTTGTGCACGAAACTGTACCAACCCAGACTGTGCTAGTGCAGCAGCAGCAGCCTCTGTACTATTTAGTAGAGCCACCGGTTCAGCACAGACTAGTGTTGGCCGAGACACCCCCGGTGGGACTGGGTCAGGGCATACTTCTGGTCAACAGCGGGCCTGTGTTACAGGGATTCATGCCTAGTCAAACAGCCATCACAACTAGCCCCACACTACTGCTTCAGGGTGGCCAGACCCTAGTTCAGCACAGCACTCTCCCAAGGGCTACCACTGCTGGGTCTCAACGTGTAGTGGCAGTAACGCAAGGCCAAACGTTCACTCCTGCCCCCCAGCAGGTACATACCCTCGATCAAGAGAGGGTGGTGCTACTGGACAGGCAGGTAGGGGAGAAGACAGATAGGCCTGGAAGTGTCAGAACACTGTGGCCAACAAGCCAGATCACGAGTGCGACACCGTCTAGTCCAACAGTGCCAACCTATGAAAGTGATCTGCTCAGCAGTGACCAGGTTAACATGGTGCAAAGCAGCATCACTCATGTTAAGGTACCACAACCCCAGCAATCACTTTCCACCACAGGGTTCCTTGAGGGGGTTGGGGGCTTCGGTCTGACAACACCAGAACACTCTATGAGCTCTTTCTCAAACATGCTCATTGAAGAGACCATTTCTGTTGCTGCCGTTCCACAAGTTCCTCCTATAATAACTGGAAGTGCACAACTTGAGGCTGAGTTGCAGATTAAAGAGCCAATTGAGGGGGTCACTATGCCTGCTATGGAGGATCTGGCCACAGACAGAACCCAACAAGAGGAGGTTTCAGTTGAGATCCAGGACATGGCTTTGGCAGAGGAGCATGAAGCAGTGGAGATTGAAGCTGACAAAGCCCAACTTCACCTGGAAATAGACAGCACTGAAAAAGCCCCAGGTTTGTCTGTGGATGTGTCTGATGATGTTGTTCAGCCTGACATGGAAGCCACTCTGGAGCATGAGGAAACCTTGCCAGTCTCCTCAGAGGTTTTGGATGTGACAGCATCATTAACAGGAGCCATCGTTGGAAACACAGATGCTGGCTGGACGGTAGATGAGTATGCAGTTCTCTCTGCACCTGAAATATCACCAGAGAACACTGACATCATTGATCTGGTAGCAGACCAGATCACTGCTGGCCACTCACTGCAGAGAGATGAGTCAGAGATGGTGCAAGATACAATTACTCTGTCGCTGAGTGAAATAGAGGTGTCTGCAACCCAGGACACACATGCTGAGGAGACAGAAGATGAGGTATCCAGCATGTCACTGGAGGACACTCTTAAAGCAGTCCCAGGGGATGGAAACTTAGAATTGACTCCTTCAACAGACATTCCCATTGCATATCAAGAGACAATTGTTGTTTCAGTAACTGAAATGGAGCTAGGTGCAGACATGAGTGCTGAGGCATTACAGGAAATGTTTCAGGAAACTGACCAAACAGAGACAGAGTCCACAGAGATCTCTCACCAACAAATGCAGGAAGTTGCAGGTCAAGTGCTCTTGAAGACTGCATTTTGGGAGGAAGACAAAGATGTAGCCATGGAAGGTGATGGTGTGATTTTGAATCAGATAGTAACAACTGTGTCCGGGATGGATGAGGTAACTGCTGTAGAGATGCAGGTAGCTGATCCAGCACCTGTAGTGGAGTGTGAAGTGGAAGAGATAAGTCAATATACTGGTCAAATACCAGAGGGTCAGACAACTGGACAAATTGTGGAAGAGCATGAAGACGTGCAGAAAGAGGATGACTTCAATGCAGACTTCCCAGAGTCAGAAGAGTTTTTGCAAGAAGAGGAAGAACCTCCTCATCATGAATGGACACTGGATGTAGAAATGCCCGACAAAGCTGAGCAGGACTTACAAGATGAATCTATGGATGCATGTAAGGATCAGTCAGAAATACATGATGAGACACAAGAGCCAGATGAGGAGGACATGTCTGATGCAGGGAGTATGTCGGTACAGTGCTCTACAGTCTATTCAGAACAAACAGATGACTTGAGTGACTCAGAGGTTGCAGAAGAAGACAAGGTGAGTGATGGATATGGTGAAGCAGTATTAGACACAGTGGTCACAGCAGTCAAGCCAGAAGAGGTTCAACCATATGATGATGAGGACATGATTTTGTCCACAAATGTGGCACAGCCTACCATTTCTGTTGAGTCAGAGATGTCCATACAGACCTTAAAACATACCATGATAGTGGAGAGAGAGGCAGACTCAGATGTTGAAGAATCACATGAACATCACTTGCCAGATGTAGCGGAGGCAGGAATTTCATTAGTAGCTGAGGAAGAATTAGCGGAGGCTGCATCTGAAACTGACAAAGCCACTGAAGCAGAGATCAGTTTAGGGTTGCAACAGCAGTACAACCTGACAGTCAACCAAGCTCAGAGGGAGAGGAGGAAGTTCAGACTGAGATTAAAGGTGTGGTGGCAGTAGAGGAACCTGAGGCTGTGACTGTGAGTGCAGAGTCAGGCAATGCCGATGCTGAACAAGTAGACAGCATAGTAACTACAGCAGTATCTGATGACGCCGAGGAGCCAGTGTGCTTGGAAACAGTGGTGGAGGAGTCTGAGCTTGAATCAGAGGCTGCAATAGAGGCTGAGCAGATCACTCCACAGTCAATAAGTGTAGAAGCAGAAGAGCGGCGAGCTGAGCCACAGCCAAGGAGAGTAGAGATGGAGACGGAGGAATCGGGCATGACTCTGGAAGTTCTACAGGCCCTGGAAATTACAGGAGACCTGGACCTACAGCAAGAAACAGTAGAGGCTAGTGGCACCAATCTGTCGGCTGAGGTAGGAGAGATTTTGCACAGTGTAGCATCTTCACAGGAGATGGTAGCTGACTCCCCCACAGCTGAGACACCAGAGGAGGTGGATGAAGGGCAGGAGGGGCCAAGGGGGCAGGTGGCACTGCCACAGGGGCAAGAAGTGGGTGCCGCAGCTGCAGTCAGTTCCAGCAGTGCGAGTAAAACACAGAAGAAAGCCAGCAAGAAAGCGTCAAAGGAATCAAAAAGCCCAAAGAGTCCAGTGGGAAAATGTAAACAACAGTAACCAGTACTTTAGAAAGCATAGACAAATTTGGTTTACACCAAGACTACTACCTACCTATGCCTTTATATTAAATTGACACAGTAGTAAATATTGAATGCTTGCCTACTTCTGAGTGTTTTTTTAAACTGAGCTTCACTCTAATTTGTGTTGAGCCATTTCTACCATGTAACTCCTAGAATTTCAGATGCTTAAGCCTAAATCTTGCTAGATGCCGATGCAAGATTTTAAGAATTCTATAGACATGACATTGTATATGGACATTCTTTCGCACAGGTATGTGATATTATAACCTGGTGTAAGGGCTTGTAATTGGTATAAGGTTTTGAGAGAACATGGGTTTCTATCATCATATAGACATGTGGTTGTCTCCGAATCTGTTTACAGTTTTATGCCTATAGTTATGAGTTTTATGTTTCTTGAACAAAATGTATTTCTTTTGGTTTGCTTGAATCCCAAAAAATGTTGCACTTAATTAAAAACCTTAAATAAAGAAGTGTTTTTTTTTTTTCTTTACATGTTTCTCTAGTGTAAATCTCCAGTCAATAAGCATTTCAATAGGCCCAAGGTAGGTCAAATAAATGAAGAACGTCTTCAAAATGCAGTAGCATAGTAAAATCACAAGAGGTCGCCTTAGCACAAAGTACAATCCTGTCAACTGCACTGAAAATGCTCACTCCATAAAGAGATCATGCAGAAAAACCAACAGCATACTAGTAAGCATAAGGTCTCTCTGATAAGCAGACATATGAAATATAACAATATAAATATGAAATATTATATACTAATATTATAACAGCTATTCTGTGTACATGTATTTATATAGTGTTCCTGTGGGATCTTTAAAAACAAACAAAACTTTGCTTTAAATCTCATATTTTCTTCCCAAATGTATATCTATAACAATTTGGCAGCTTGTCCCTTACTCACACAGACACCCTTCACACAAAAAATTACTCACACACACACAAACACACAGACACACTACTTCCAGCCATTGTATTAACATATTGTATTTTGAGACCTGTCCAAATCGTAGGGAATATTCAGCTAAATTTCAGCAAATCTTGCATAAAATCATGAATGAGTGTTTGTAAAAGGGGAAATTATAAATTCTCACAAATTTTGATGGACTGAGAAATCATGTAATATAGACATTTTTCTTATACTCAAACATACACTGTTTGAGCTGTTTCTCATCTAGTCTCCCTATCACCAAATTCTAAAATCTTTTTTATAATGAATTCTTACTGTGGGCTATGTGTGCAATAATTTATTTGGTCATAAGATCTGCAAAAGTTGTATTTCTACTGGTGTTTCTGAGAATACTGAAAACTCCTCCTGTACCTCATGTACCTCATGTGACTAACAACTAAATATATAGCTCCTAAGAAAGGGCTCTATCTCAGAAAGTACATAGAGTTGGATCAAGTGTTTGGTATTGTACAAAGATGGTACAAAGAAGTATTTTAAGGATATGCATGGCACTTGAGTGTAAATCAGATATTTATCATGTCAAATTATTGTTGAACTTTTATCTATTTATCTATCCATCTATCTATCTATATCTATCTATCTATATTTCTCTATATATATTGTATGCTATTTTTATTTTAACAAAGTAGCATTCAGAGTGAGGTGTTATAATGTAATTACAATTTTCCAGGGCAATGTACATAACTTTTAGGATATTTGATTACTTAAATTAGTTTCCATGCAGGTGTTTTCCTTGATCTACTCTCTACAGTTCCAGGTTTTAGGACAAACAGATATTGATAATTCAAGATATTGATGTTGCTGTCAGGGCTCCCACACCTCATTGAATACCAAATTCAAGGACTTCAAAGACCTTCTCGGTACAGTTTCCTCAAATCCAAAGACAAGGTTCAAGGTTAAAGGGATATTCGGGAGTATTTCAACCCATAGCATTGCTGTTTGAGGTCACTGAGTGTGGAAAACAAATAGGAATCGGTAGGAAAACGAACAAGAAAATTTGGTACAACATAGACTGAATGACAAACTGGCAGCTAATGCTAACTGAACGGAGCAAAGGAAAATGAAAGTGAAAGTGTCTGGGCCCCATTCAGTTAGCCTTGGCTTTAAATCTCTCAACTCGTATATGGTGCTTGCATATGAGAACTCTGTATTATGAAATCTTCATCAAAGTAGTGGCCTTCATATACCTAATGATCAATGAGCAACAGCAGTGTTTTAAAAAACTGAGTACATTTCTTCATGTGAGAGGGAAGTAGGCCTTTCACTTAGAAGAAGATTGCATCACTGAGGATACTATCGCCTATCCTGTGCACAGTTCAAATGATTGCAAGGAGTGATAAGTGGATTTTAAATGTGACTTTACCACAGAAAAGTTCTCTAGCTAACCACAGCGGTCAGTCCATTACCTGATTAGTACCTTCATTCATTTAATGGATCAGGATATCACTATCAATATGAAATTCTATGATAAAGCAGTTCTCTATCTATTTGCCATTAGTTATTTCTTGCAGAAAACAGTGTAAACATATACTTGTACATAAATGTGAAATATATGCATTTCTTAAAACGATTGTCCAGAGTACTTCCAACCATGGCCTTGTTGTTCCTGCTCACTCAGTGCTGTCAGCAGGAAG
This sequence comes from Tenualosa ilisha, assembly GCA_015244755.2. Taxonomy (NCBI): domain Eukaryota; kingdom Metazoa; phylum Chordata; class Actinopteri; order Clupeiformes; family Clupeidae; genus Tenualosa; species Tenualosa ilisha. Next base: position 1,492,240 of record PYXC01001217.1, read on the forward strand.
AACAAGAAGATAATTTGAAGAGCATAGACCAAATAGCAAACTGGAAACTTACGCTAACTGATGTGCACTGTGAGAAATGGAATAGAAAGTAAGCTTATAGTGCACATCAGTTAGTGTAAGCTAATATCATAATTTTAGTTAGCGTGCAAATATTTGGATCCCACTGGTTCAGCCATTTAAAATGGTGTGATGTTGATATGGGTTCTTCACGGCAGTCTTCATTCTAGTCCTGAGTGGAAACTTGACAGAAAAATATGCTGTACAAAACCTCTTGGCCAACCATATTACTGGTAGTTCAAAATGTTAATTTCTATAGAAAAAAGCCAGACAAAAACTGAACTCATTGGTCTAAAGCAGGGGTGAGCAACTTTTTGGATAAAGGGCAACTTTTTAGTTTCAACATAGGCTAGGTGAACTAGACCACTAGTAGGTGAGGAGTAAAAAATAATCTAGCTATTATATATACAATAATCCTTGCACACAAGTAGATACCTTGTCTATCTTCAAGCTTCTCTGCATTCTTGGTAGAAAAGTGGCGACTGCCTCTTTTCTACCCACTCATTCTTTACAAATCAGCCTTTGATTGGGAAGAATAATTTGCCTATTCAAGAAATGTTCCACGGCCCAGATTAAACAGCCCAACAGGTCGCCCCGGTGCTTTAGTTTGTCCATCAATGGTTAAAAGGCTTTTTTATATAAAGTCATTGCTTCACATTTCACATAATTGGAATTAGCCCAAACTCCATATCCACCTTTCTTGGAACGGTGGGGTCTGTTACCCACCAACATACAATATTTCACCACAGAGGCTTTCCGTTGTAAAGCTTCATCAGGGTCAGGGGTGGTAAAATGTCACAGAGGGGCAGTACCCACTAGGTGAGGTAAAACGCAAAGAGGCCACTACTCCGTGTGTCCATGGTGAAGGAGTATGGACGCCTATGCTTTGCTGGGTTGGCCATATTTCTTTCCCCTCACCTCAGGGTCAAGGGGCGTTCAAAGCACTAAAAGGGGGCAGTGCATTAGAGGTAACGTCATGGGAACAGCATTTCACACAGTGTCGCACACACAGCCCAGAGACTGCTCCTCCACTTACGTGTTTGTGGAGCATGATGGAGGATTACAGCCTGTAGTTTTGGCTGCATTCCTCACCAGTCCTAATGTCTCGTCTGGTCAGGTGAATGGAGAAATTGGTGTGGGATGGAGATTAGCCTGCAGACGGCTGCCGTTCAATTAAGCCTCTTTTTTATTAAGAACTGCCTGCCACAAAGCCGACTCTGTACAGAGTTACTGATCAGCCTGGTATTTACCCAGTCAACAGAAAAGGGGCAGACAGTGTGTCAGGTCAGCTGATGCCTGGTGCCGCCTGCCTATAAGAGGGCACACGCACACATGCTCAGACAGCACAACGCTATCAGCCCTTGCAATGCAAAACAGCGCAGTCTGTGTGTTCTTGGCGTCTGCGATGCTCGTATGCAGCGCCGCCCCAGTGGTGAGTAACTGGACTGCACTTCACAGTTCTGCTGAGCTCCAAATTGCTACTCAACCACAAGGAGATTTTATTTGAATGTTTTGGTTTGCATTGTTTTTCCTGCTATGTGAGACTCTAGTCCATACAATCAATTGGTCATCAAGCAACCAAAATGTACACATATACAGTAGACTGCTTGTATGACTGCTTGGATGACTCAACTATGATAAAATTCGTTAAGAAGTTTGGAAGAGTTTTGTATACAAAAGTTAGTGGTTAGAAGTTAAAAGTTCAAAGAAAGGGTGGTTATCATCAAATATCTGACTTATGGCACTTCTATATAACCCATTGAGTTGGTTTTGCTGCTCAAGGGGATTTTGTGGTGATTGGGGTATGGAATATGTGGCTAAATTTTGTTGTTTTGTAGTCCACAAAAAAGAGCAAGAAGCTTACCATAATTTCCTGATTATTAACCAAGCTTAATACATTGATTGTGAAAAATCTGTGAACTGTGATCAATGAGGTTTATATATGGGGTATAAATCAAATTTTTCAGTAATGTTTTGTAAACTGAGGTTAATAAATGAGTGTGGTTAATACACTTTTTTTTTGTTTGCATACAACAAACTGAGGTTTATACACTATGGCCTACATTCAGGAGATGACTGAATTTAAATTTGCAATATCAACCAAAGGATGCATGAGGTTATATTTAATTTGAATTGAATTCAGTCTATTTATTGTATAAAATTGTAATGTAAGTAAAGTATAAATAGAAAAGTAATTGGAGTACAGCTGCAGCATTTCATCAGTAAAAAAATCCGCTGAATGAACACTGACATATAGGTGAGTGTGGGTGTGACAAGAGGGCAGGCTTATTTCTTGCAATGATCATCCTCTTGCTCCAAAGGCCACTAACCTGACGTACTTATTTGAACAGACAACAAACACACACGTTTCTCTTTCAGATTTACAGGAATTCGTCATAGTCATCATTGATTCAGGAATCAGCCTACTCTCTACATCAATTAAACATTTACAACAAAGGCAACCTATTCCAGTATGCCAATGGCCAACTTATCCTATAGGTTTCCAAGGCCCTTTTATGCTGTTTTCATATTGTGCCTCTATAAACAAATCTGTGCTATCACTACAGTACAGAGCAATAAAACGTTGCCATCTGAAACTAGTTTAAATATGAGCTACAGTCATCCAATTAATCTATTAGGGTGTCAGGAAATTGGACCACAAGACATCCTGCACTACTCACAATCAGACTCCTGTGTGAACTCTGACCCCAGAATCCACACGGCGGCTCTGATTCCAAGTGTCCACTGATGGTTAAGATCCTGGACGCAGTGAAAGGGGCTCCTGCTGGCAGTGTAGCGCTCAAGGTGTCCAGGCAAGAAGCAAATGGGGAGTGGACCCAAGTCGCCAATGGGTAAGCTGTATATGGGACAGCTTGATAGTGAAGTTACAATATGAATGACTGAGAACTTAGTTGTGCCAGACTTGAACTATTAGTGGAATCAGTTTATACATAAACGTCTTTATAGTGTATGTGTCTGTAGAAAAGTCATATATAGCTCATCTAGCAAACGTAAGTCCTTCGTAAGTCATTTTTCAAATGAACATTAGTGCACTCAATCTTTTCTTCATCCAGCTGCCTTGTCTTGTCTTTAAGAGTAACAGATCCCACTGGAGAGGTCCATGAGCTCATCACAGAACAGGACTTCACAGCAGGAGTATATCGTGTAGAATTTGACACAAAGGCATACTGGAAAGGAGAGGGGCGAACGCCGTTCCACGAGGTGGCTGAGGTAAGCCTATCAAAAACAGTCTGGGCAACAACATAGTGCACAGGCGCATTTCAAAGTTACTACCACAGCCCCTTAGATAACCCTGGGTCCCTTGATGCATTTTAAGTGTGTTTTGTTGCTTTATGTGTGTTCTCTCAAGGTGGTGTTTGAAGCACACGCAGAGGGACATCGCCACTACACTCTTGCCCTGCTGCTGAGTCCCTTCTCTTACACAACCACTGCAGTGGTGGTTAAGGCACATGACTGATGCAGACACACAGACAGAGACACACATTTATGCATAAATACCTCCTCAACTAAAGTGGGTAAAAAATAACAATACTCTCCACTACTGTAACACACAATAAACACCTGACATAACAAAATGCATAAATTTGTCTCTATTCAATCTCTCAATCTCTTGCATCCTCATGTAAAGAAAAAGCTATGTGTGCTTGATATGACTAACGAAATCACAATGTCTCAAAATATTATTGCTAAACATACCGTAATGGAATTCATGAAAAAAGACATCAGACAAGTTTTCATCTATAAACTCTTTTTAATGATCAATAGAGCGTACCGCAGTGAACAGACCGGCATAGGATTCTTTTTTGGAAAAACAAGAGTTGTTACTGTCAATCAAGTCAGCCAGTCAAGGAGTTGTGATTTTGAAACTGGTGTTACAGTAAAACTGTCCTATAAGGAACGGGCACTAACAGTGAAAGAGTGCCCTCCCCACCCCATCCCACCGTACCCCAAAAGCAACAGATATACAGATAAACACCCATCCATCACCACCGCCCCCAACCACACCCCAAAACCCCGACCCCCACAGCCCCCCTGTATCTTCACCATTTACACGCCTCTTGTTTTTGAGGAAGGCCACAGGCCAACACTGACAGATAAATGAGTATTGTATTGTCTTTTGTCCCCTCTTCTTTGAAAAATAAATGTGCACTCTATTGACATGTGAAAGCCCCAGCCACACTAGCACACCGCATCTCAGCAACCATGCAGAAGTGGAAAAACAAAACACCTATTATTTAAAAAAAAAAAAAAAAGAAAGAAAATGAAAAAAGAAACTAACCCAAGGCACAAATATGAATACTGCAAAAAATGTAACACTCTACATTACAGCTTTGTAATAGTGAATACGTCTTAATGATTTTGTCATCTAGCTTCTCTTTTTAAAGTTGTTTTTATTGTTACTATTTTTGGGGCTACGTCATTCAACACAGGACAAGTGCGGGAAAAGGGGAGGGTTTAATTGCAGTTCAGACAACATACTACTCTTGGCAGTGAGTCCGACATACACCCTTCACAGGAATTCTACGCATGTGTGTTGGCCCTCTACTGCGGTGAGAGGCTTAAGACCACACAGCCTCTACTGGCCTCCGCCCAGATGATCACAAGGGCCTTCTGAAACATTCAGCCCTCAACTCTTTCCCACTCTGATCCCATCAAGTCCAGCCCCTTCCAATCCCCTTAAGCATACCTGGGAATATGTGGAGAGAGGTATGGCAGAATCTTGGGGTTCTGTCGGAGCAACACTGTCCACTGACGACAGGGGCTGGGGGAATAATGTTAACGCACTGGTGTGATTCAACTGGGACCCCAGAAGAGACCCCAGAAAAGGCCCATAACAAGGTCATATGTAATATACTAGGACAGATGAAGACTACGTCTGTCTGCAATGTTTTGGGCTTCCTGTGTATGCATACAGCGCACAAACGTACAGGTGTACACATACATACACGCGCACACACACACGCACGCACGCACGCACACACGCACACACACACACACACACAGTCATCTTAAAAACAGCAAATCTCCCATTATCAGTTTAGCTTTCAGTGCAGAAGGAGGAGACGGAGGCGGGGGACAGGAAAAAGAGAAACTGACTTTGGCACCGGACACACCAACACAAACAACAGATATGTGCACTTCACTTTTTCTTTTTTTTTTTCTTTTAAAGTTTTTTGGAATTATTCGTCCTCCGTTATCATTGGTCAGATGTGTACGCTTACGATTGTGAAACCCGTAGCGACAGGGCCAAATCAAATACAGACTTTACCTCTCCTGCCTTGGCAACCGTTACTATGTAAACAGCAGGAGATGGCACCTAGTACTCTTAGCCTATTTATATATATATATATATAAAAAAAAAAAAAAGCACCAAGTCCTTCCTCGTATCTCAGAGTACTTCCCAGAGCTAATGCACCAGGAAGTGGCAAAAACACATCTCTAGCTGCAAGGCATCCTAGGATGCATGGTACAGCAGTTCTCTCTCACTTTAACAACACTGATATGATAAATAACAAACATCAACCAAAATAAAAAAAATAGACAATCAACAGCTGAACCTCTCTCTCACACGTACACACACACACACCACTCACACACAGATCCATCCTCACAAACATAACTGTAAAAAGCTTAAAATACAGAGAATGGAAAAACTATGTACAGACAGACTGACAGAGAGAGAGAGCTCTATCTGCCGAGCGCTGGCACGCTGGTCACAAAGAGCTCAAAGCTTCACGGGCGAAAAGTCTTCATGGCCCAGGGGCCACTCAAGAACGCGAGCAAGCGCTCTCTCATCCTGGCCCAGCTGTCCGACAGACCGCAATGCAAAGCATAAACACACACTCTCTCACACATACTCACACAAAAGCAACAACTAAACGCACAGAGTACACAATGCACTCCAGACACACATACTTGCACACGCCACACCCAGATAAGGGGTGTTTAGCAGCTATGATCCCCGCTACAGTCCCTCTCAAATCGAAGAGGGACCACAAACACTCGCACTCTCTCTGCTTCTCCCTGTGTTACATAGTGCACTTTAAAAGGAGAGAAGAGACTACAGCCGAAAGAAAGCCCCCTACTTTTCGAATGATACAATATCAAAAGAAAAAGAAAGTAGAGAAGAGTAAGGCATGCACGACAGTGTGTTCGCTTTTTTTGTTTCGTTTTTGTTTGTTTTTTTTTAAAATGGCCCTTCTCTTGCTTGTCCTTTTCTTCCACTAAACCTGCCTGCTTTGATAGTCACACTCTCCTCTTAAAGAGGGGTCATGAACAGAAATAATAAACAAAGGGGAATCTACATAGCTGCCAAAAGAAGAGTGAAGATTGAAATACAAGAATGTAAAAGGCAGAGGTGTGTGTGGAGGTGTTTTATGTGTGTGTGCGTGTGTGTGCAAGTGCGTCTGATGGGAGCGAGTTCGTACAAGCAGATCACCTGCACATTCACCTCTACCCATAAACATCTATATACACACACACACACACACACACACAGACACACACACGCGCACACTCAAATACACCAATGCCCTGTTCACGGAATGCAACACGACACAGGAGTGCTTCCAATACTTAAATATCACATGAAAAATACATTAAAAAAAAAAAAAAAAAAAAAACCTAATAAAAATTTCACCAATATGCAACACATACATAAATCAAACCATTTCACTTCCTGGCAACTAAAAAGTCTTTTTTTCCTTTAAGATATACACTGCAACAAAAGAAAATAAGAAATAGAAATCAAGAAAAAGAGTCTGTTGGCTTCTGAGAGGCAGCCGAGAGGCGGCACTTTCTGCTGAGTGGGTGAAAGCATATGACTGACAGGAAATAGCGGTGAAAGAGCCTATGAGTGTTAGGTTAAGGCTTTGCAGTAAACATCCGATTGGTTGATTCTGGCCCTCCCCGCCTCTTGGCTTGAAGTGTAATGTGGACATAAGTCGCGTAAAGCCAGCAATGACATGCAGTGAGAATCAGAAAAGCACATGTACTCTCAAACACACACATAGCCACATTTACTCACTCACTTACTTACTTACACACACACACACACACACACACACACACACACACACTCATACATGAGGTATTCCCACGTCAACCAAGTCTGCGGCCACACAATCCGACGGATATAACTTTTTGTTTTTTTGTCTTTTGTTTTTCTGCCTCGTATCTGCTATCTCAACCAACATCACACATTTATACACTTCATTTGGACAAGACCAAGTGTCCCTTACACACTGGATATCAAATGAATCGATACACACACACACACACACACACACCACAACACACACACACACACCACCACACACACACACACCACACACACACACACCACACACACACACACCACACCTTCCCACCTCAAACTCTCTATACACTTACATAAACTGATAAGACACACCTTGGACCAAAAAAAAAAATTTACACATTCAAAACTGACTTGAAACTGAAATGTGTCCAAACCACTAATATTCTATCAGTTCATTTTGCCCACACTTTTTCTATTTCTCCCCCTCTCTGTTTCTCTCTCATACACACACACGCACGGGTAGAGCACGTCAGACATGAGTGGGTGAGTGTGTGTGTCTCCAAATATCTGGATGTATGTGTGTGTGTGCGTGTGTGTGTGCGCATTCAGTAGTCTGCAATTGGAGCCAGCTCAGGGTGCAAGTTGACACTGATGTTCTTGTAGAGACTGGAAACGGACACCTCCGGCGTGTAGTTCAGATTGTTCAGGCCGTCCAGGTGCTGGCGCTCCTTTGAATAACGCAGCAACTTGTATCTGAGAGACAGAGAAAGAGAGGGAAAACAGAGCAAAAGAGAGAGGGGGGGGGCAGATTTAACACACACAATGGGATGAAGAAACGGAGTAAAAGTTGAGAGGAAAAAGCGGAAGAGAGAAATGAAGTCAATGAGGCCTTGGAGATGAGTCCCATTCGCCACAGTGCTCGCCCATCCACCACCCCTGACAAATCAGGCATGCATTAAACTGGGTCTATCCAATAATGTGTGCCGGTTTGACAGGTCTGCAATAGGTTATGGGAGAGATCATGATCTTCCTATGCTCAATGGCACAAAAGCAATAAATCATGACGTGACACTTCTGCCTCCTAGTGATGCTATCGAGAGCAGTGAACAAGGCGGGCATGGCAACACTAACAGTGTATATGACTTTCAGTTATGAAAGGCTGAGGGCCAATAATAAACCAAGTGGTCTGATAAAACGCACACCTGTTTCTTCATACAAAGCACATGCCGCTGTAGCCTGGCCAAGCCTTACACTCGATTATCATTTCCCCACAGTGCTAGTCTGTATTTAATTCATTGAGCTGGTTGTCTCTGGTGGCATTTTTACCGCATCCAATCAGCAAACAAAGGAAGGAGTTGTGAACACTCAGCTAGAATGCCATCAGTCAAGGCAGGTGTCAAGGACTGGTGCAATCATTTCAAACTTCAACACAATTCATGCCTCAAGCAAGCAATTACTTCTCACTACCGAATGGCCAGACCCTCTGTACAAAATGAAGTGTGGTATGTGGGGCTAGTTTTATAACCAGGCTAATGCCGCTGTAAACCATCAAAAAAAAGCAGATCAATTAATTTTCTTTTCTGTTATTTCACACAAGACACCACCCCACCAAAATGTTATCGCATTTCTAATAAAGGCTAGAACTTTACTCCCTCTCCATCCCTGTCTCTCTCTCTCTCTCTCTCTCTCTCTCTCTCACACACACCCACACACACACACACACACACACACACTTTATTATGGCTAGGTATTGATGCAGATTTTCTGAATCGACTTGATTCCAATCAACAGTTCAAAACATGCAAACCATAAATTTGACAGAGAATAGTGCAAAGACAGCATATCAACTTATAAAAACGGGCAAATTTATTGTTTTGGGGTGACATGGCCCCTTTAAGATGATAAATAATTAAATAAACCTACGGGTGCAGCCAATAGTGTTTGTTAGGTAGTGAGAAAGGCAGTGCAGATGACAAGTCAGAAGTCGGAGACTAAATTACAGAGACAGCAGCAAACCTATGCAAACTTTGGAAATGTTGGTCATTTAGCCTAATAACGCTGCAACTCCTTGAACTGAAACAGCATCTTGCATTGGCACCATCAGCTGAAAGGTGTTAATGTTCAGCATCCTTTAATGACGATTTAAAACTGTTTGGATATTTAACAAGAACAGTTGATAACATGTCGTTGTCATCTCCTACACTCAGGCGAACAGAAACCTAGAGAAATTATTTTTAGTGAGACATGGCAAAGGAGTTTATTGCATTTTCCCAGTGCAGGGAAATCCAGGCTACAGACTCATGCCTACCAGCGCTTTAGTTGCATTTCATTTCAACGGAGAGCCACTCACTAAAAGCCTGAAATTGCAAGCAGATCTTTGGTGTTTTGCTGTCTGCTTTTTCAAATGAAATAAACATGGCTTAACCACAGCTGATCATGACCCAAACACTGCACTATGATTACCTGCCAGTGCCCCAGTGTTGACAAATGCCCGTTTACACTAAAAGCCTACACTCTTAAGCAGACATCAAACTTTTCAAATAAACACTGCCATGCGCCATATGGTAGGTTCAGCCACCGTCATGTAACAAACGGCAAGCCAGAGAGTTACACACTTAGAGACACGCACATAGATATAGCTGTACTGCAAACTGAATGTACATGTACAGAAATCAGCAAACAGAAAAATGATAAATGTTCTCAAAGGGTCACGGAGCAGAACTCCTTATCACAAAACCGTATTTGCCCCCCCTGGGAAACACACAAACACATGTGTGCGTGCCTGGGATGAACTGAATCGAAAGCCAGTGGGTCATGTCAGTGTGTGGTTGACGGTACATGTGGGTACATGTGAGTACATATGAGTGTGTGTGTGTGTGTGTGTGTAATATGTGTTTACACTCTTGGATTGATGGTGCCGTGGGAAATGAGTTGCCATGTATGAACAGCGTGTCAACAGGTGGTTGTGGTGGTGTGTGTGTGTGTGTGTGTGTGTGCGTGAGCGTGTGCGTGTGCGTGTGCCCACCTGCCCAAAAACTGCACCTCCCCTCGATGATGGTGTGGAATGGACTTGTATTTGCCAATCTCTCCCTCTGGTCTCGTAACATTGTATCCAGCATAGGACACCCTAGGACAGCATGGGGGGACAGGTTGCATCATGGCACTTCACACCACTCCCTTTCTCTCACACTGACCGACACACACACACATTCGTGTACAGAGCACATGCATGCCCAAGCACACAAATACACACATACCTGTTCCACAGGTCGTCGTCCTCACCTCCCCAGCCCCAGAATGCATTGGGAAAGCCATTTATCTTGCGGAACTGTTCCACTGTCAGACCACTTACACCCCCGAAGAACCCACTGTAGGGCAAGCTGGGGACACAGAAAAAGACGTTACCAATACAAACAAACCATCAGCTTCCCTGGCAAGGACATGAGGAGACATGTCTGAACCAACACACACACATTAGAGTGGAGCTCCTTACAAATCCTACAACTCCTCAGCCCTTAGAGCTGTTGGCTCAGAATGAACAGAAAGAAAAGAAAAAACAAAAGAAAGGAGAATTCTTACCCTCTGCTGTCACCTGCCAACAAGGGTGACAAAAGACAGGGCTAAAGATTAGTTAGCCCTGAGTTGCACACCTGCGCACACACGTGTGTGTTGCACAAGCAAGTGCGCGCCGACACACACACACACACACAATGTATAAGGAAAACACAAGAGGAATGGAAGATTTCACATACAAAGACTGTACAGTAGGCCCTTTCCAGTCAAGCAAACTGTAAGTATAGCTCACACCATACATACAAATCACTGAAGCAACCTACCCCAGAGGCACGCACACAAGCACACACAGAGCCAGTTATGTCCTTTTGGCCTTGACAGAGGGGTAGAACAAGGTGACTCAAACACTGGATGAGAGCTCACCAAGACAAAAAGTGTGCGGACGCACACGCACGCACACATACATATATACACACGCTTCCACCATGACTAACTCAAACAGAAGGTTTAGCGGAAAAAAGGAAATATGCTTCTTTGAACACAACTGCAAGATGGTATGGTGCGCCTAGAGTGTCAGTGAGTGTAGATAAGTGTTTCACCTGGCCTGCTGAACTGACACGACCATGACTGACTCATTAGCGACCGTGAGATTAACATAAAACAAAAGGAACACAAAGGGTCGTTAACCTTGTAAGGTAACACATGTCTGAAAAATGAACAGACATAGGCCTGTAGGTGTGAGAACACCTGGATGATGCATGTGTCGACTCTATTAAGATCCTTCCTGACAATTCCTGAGATCTTTCCAGAGACTTCAGTGACAACTCTGCAAAACATTCTTGTCACTGATGTAGTGAATGTAGGTGAAATGACATTTAAGCTTTTCCCAAATAAAAGCACAAAGTTGGGCAATAGAAACTGGCAAGAGCATATTTAGTGGACATATCACAGGGTTGAAAGCAAGGAAGATTTCTGAATTTATACATTTTGAAGACGTCTTGTAGTGTGCAAAAACCCGGCGGTCAGATGTCTGATATTGTCAGGCCCACTGATGAGATGTCTGTGGCTCAAATGTACACAGTTTGACCAATATCAGCTGATCCTGCTAGATCGTGTGCAGCCTGGTGCGCACAAGCTAATAGAGAGGCTACTTGCCTATTTTCACAACTTAAACAGCCCCAATTAAGGCACCGTGCCTGAGCATATCGCCAATCAATCTGTGTGTGTGTGTGTGTGTGTGTGTGTGTGTGTGTGTAAACAACAGCAAAAGAGAGACTCAATGACTTACAGGTACATGTACTTGTCCAGCTTGGCAGCAAAGTGGCGTGGCATGTTGGTGCAGCCATAATAGTTGCGGTCGTTCTCGGGGATGTGGTCAACATCATGGAACACCAGACAGTCCCAGTCCAGGTCTTTCATGGCCTCACGGAAACCCACGTTAAAAAGCATTGCGCGGTTAAAAGGCTGGGTACCCGTCTGCAACACACACAAACACACACACACACACACGCACGCGCGCGCACACACACACACGCGCCATGCACACACAGGTTAGGTTACTGTCTAAAACATTTATCAAAGCAAAGCTTAACTAACAGCCTTGTTACAAGACTCCAGTACAGTAGAGTATTTAACAGTGGCTTGTGGCAGAGCAACAAATACGACTACAAGGACATTTCTCAAGCCATCCGAGCTCTCTATGACTACTCTCAGTGTTCACATTGGCATGGGGGAGTCTTCACATGCAGTTTGATGTGATTAGTTTGTTTACATTCTATTGGCTGCGTCAAATTTGTTTGAGATGAAGATGCCTCCCCAAAGCGTCTTTCCTCTCTGTAAACCTCACCAGATGTCTATTAATTATGCACACAGTAGTAGTCATAGGACACTAAATCACTTGAAGAGCACATTTAACTCATCAGGTGATTGGTGGTGAAGGGTAACTTAACGCTAATTTGATTCCCAATTGACAGCAGAAACAGCCCCGCATTCACTATAATAACAAAACAATTAAGCTGAAACTGGACTGTCACCTTGAGTTTGTAGTGACCCACACAGTCCAGCAGGGTGCATCACTGGCAGAGTGAGCAACGCAAGGGAGACAGCGTGTTCAAGTACATACGTACAACCTCATTGTTGAGGAAAGAGTTTGTGGCCTACTTCTGTTTTACAAAACGCACACAGAAGTGGTGTGCGGCAGGAAATGTATACGTGCATAACTGACACAGAATGCGCACGGTCTCAGACATGCTGCATGCGATGCGGTGACGTGCGCTGTGGTGTTTGCGTGTACCTGCTCGATAACATAATATGCGAACTGAAGTCTCTGACGCTGCAGCATAGGTGTGAGGTGCAGTAACAGAATGGGCAGGTGCTCATGACGATTTCTAAAGGGGATAAGAACAGCAACCTGAGAGAGAGACAGAGAGACAGAGAGAGAGACACAGAGCGAGAGAAAGAGATTTTAACTGTATTCCATATCAAGCTCTCTGTTTTCCTTGCAATTGCAAATCAAAAAAAAAAAAACAACATAATTTACACCCAATCACTGACCACTATTATTCGGAGACTAATATATTAATTTGCACCTATGTAGGGTTTAAGGCAAGGGAAAACATGCAAGCTTGAAATTATTAGAAATTTCCAAAGCCTTTTCTAAATCTCAAACAAGCCCGTCCATGTCTGAATGTCAGCAGTGTATGCTGGAAGGGTACAGGGGTGTTATGGACCTTCCAGCGAGGCTGGCAGTCGGTGGGTCTCCAGCGGCCTCCAAACTGCATGCCCAGCTGCTTGAACTTGATCTCCAGCTCTTCTACAGGAAACTCTGTCATGTTTACTTCCATGGGGCCCTCTGCAAACACACACACACACACACACAGACACACTTTCAAAAACTAAACCCATGATACATAAACACCACCACACTCACAGACAGGCCTTTGGCTGCTACTCACTCATAGAGGGCAGGCGTTCTGGGCAGGGCAGGTTGACTGAGTAGGTGAAGTTCTCAGGGAGGTATGTAGTAGGCTGGGCTACATACTCACTGGAGTTGTTCCCAACCGGGTACTCTATAACACACACGCAAATACAATCCTTTATGATCCAGGCATTCTGCTAATCTTGGATCCTGGTACTCATGATTTAGACAGAAAGTCTGACTGATAAAACAAAATGCTGGCCACTTGATACAGTTTGTTTGCAGACTATAGCTCACAACCACTCTTCTACCAAACCACTTCTCCAAAGGTACGTGCACTAATGCAGCTAAACGTTTGTGAACATTGATGAACAGTTCTGATTTCCTCTGAAGTTTCGGGCTAACGTTAATAAACAAAGGCGAACAATCAAAGAAGGTAGTTCTCCTCCCCGAACAGTAATACACAATAGACACTGGACGGCAGGAGATGTGCACCCAAATGTGACTTGAAGGTGTAGGCAGGTATAACTTCAGTCATGAAGCCTTCAATACAGCTGTCTTAATTCTGTCATAATTTATTTTGAGTTTGCCATTTTTGTTTACAGTTTAAAACAAACTTTTTAGAACGTTACACAAACGTTTCACCATTGAATGCAAACGCGTTTGCGTCAAGCGTTCGCTTGTTTACACTGGTGAAGGGTCCACGGCTGTCAGTCAGAGAGCCAGATGACTGCACCGTGGCAAATTCAAGGCCTGTGACCAGCGCTGAGTGACTGGCTAACACTCACCTGTCCCATTGAGCGTGCTGTTCTTATTGGTGTAGTGGCGGACAAACGTCCGCACGTTATTCGTCAACATTATCCCCTGGGCTTGTACCATAAAGTAGTATGTGTTAGCTAGGGGAGAGGCAGAGGAGAAAAAAGTGAATCAAACAGGAGTAAATCAAGACCATAGAAGTGTGAGGTCTATTGAGAGCACCTGCAAGAGAATGGGCTCATTAGTGTCTTCTAGGACTTCTTCAGTCGTGGCTTTGCAACTCCTGAAAATTATTCTCCAGGACAAATTTTTTTCATAAACTACTGCTAGCCCACAGACAAACAGAGCTTCAAGCTCAACACACAGACACACATAACGTAAGGGGCATTAATCTTCACTGGGGGTCATGATTCAATTAAGATTCAAAGAATGACAAAATCCACCATAAAACAATTCTTTGTGAAATGTAATGCATCATGGCGTTCAAGATTTTTTTCCATGTGCAAATGAATCTATAAATGCAAGAAACGTCTTGCTGTCAACTCTGTCTGTTCCACGCATAACTCTCAAAACCACTGATCTGACTGACCTCAAATTTGGTACGTCTCTTGCTTATAACCCGCGTGAGTGCAGTGCCAAGTTTGGTGGTTTTTGAACAAGAAATACTACAGATATCGTTAAAACAAGATGCCTTCTGCCACTTTATCTGCTGTAGCCACCGCCCCTCTCACATACTCCTGATGCAGCAGCCTCAGTGTGGAGAACAAAAAAAAAATGTCAAATTCATCTCTTACCATTAAAGGTGATGTCTCACCTCAACAATATAGGCCCCTCACATTGTTTAAAGTGCACAGATCTTGCAACGTGCCATCGCCATCACACAAAAAACCACAGGTAAGTAGGCTGTTAAAGTCTACATTCAAAACAAGCACAGCTGCTTGAAGTGTCTGGTCGTCAGAAGACAAATGACGCAACCTTAAAAAATAGCTTATCACTCACACATGGTCTCTGTAGCCTCTGCGGTTGGTGTACATTTAATAATTTTGCAATCAAGGAAACAAATGACTATGCAATTCACCTTAAAACGCCACAACATTTCTTCACCTGCGACCCAAACATGGTAGCCCATTTCAACTCTACTACTTTCTGACCATCTGTGTTTCCTAATAACCAAGAGGCTTATCTAACTGCACAGGCCTGAATCTAGACTTCACTATCACACATTCCCATATGGACCATGTAACTGGGCTGCCAGTTTGCTGGAATAGATATCTACAGGAACTGCACTAGTTATATTAATAATAATAAGAAGAATATACCTCACATCTTACTGACTGCACAATGGCAATAAAATGAATGAAACAAAGTTAAACTTCATTTAGTGATATCAATGCCAGCCACGATGGTGAGACTTGCTCATGGTAACTGTCTAGCACTTGTCTAACATCACAACACACTACACAGAGTAACCAAGGTAAGAGATAAGTATTATCAATATTCACCTTTTTATTCTTTACTGTAACGGTACAGTGTGGTGAAATGGGTATGAATGAGTGGTTTAAAGTCATTATGCTGGCAAGAACAACAACTAGGTTAGGCTTACATTGTTCCAGTATTTTTTTCTTCTCTGTATTTATGCAGAATAGTTCATTTTCACAAGCTGGTGAATCTGCAAAAAGGTTGCTTTCCCCAGTTTTAATACACACGTTTACATTGTGCATTTGTCAACTACCAATTACTTCAGGGTCAGTCTCCCCTACAGCAACTTAAGGTTATGCCAGTGCCTTGCTCGAGGGTCAGAACAGTGGCAGGTGGGAAGTGAGCCCACAACTTCCAGGCTACTAGCATGCTGGCCAGGTTCCTTAACTGCCAGGCCACTACTCTATCTGCACACACAGATAAAGAAAGTAAGCCAAAAGAGAGGGATGCACACTGCTGAACATACTTTAATCCCCACCAACACACTCTACCACCCCCAGTCTCTTTTGCTCTCTCTCTCACACACACACACACTCACTCTCAAACACACACACTCACTCACTCTCTCACACACACACACGCTCACTCTCACACACACACGCTCACTCTCTCTCACACACACACACACACACACTCACTAACTCACTGCCTCTCTCCCTCTCTCTCTCTCTCTCACACACACACACACACCACTCCTGTGAAGAGAGTAGAGACAGGTGCCTTGTTGCCTCCTGCTGAAAGCTGAGAGGATATATCCAACCTGCAGGCCATACACCATGGATGTGAGTGGGGGGAGTGTGGATGTCACCTCATATGAATTGAAATAGACTAAAGACTGAAGGTACTTAGTACTATGGGGCTTTCCTACCTGGTGTGTATGAAATGGACCAGTCTCTGAGCAGGCATTGAGCATATGAGAGCTCAAATCTCAATGTGGAGGAAAACTAGGGTCAAAGAATGACTGTTGTGTCCAATGCAAATGCTTTCACTAGTCGGTAAACTAGCTTAAATTGCTTATGATGAGTTGAGAGAACATACACATGTATGCTATGTCCAGCTCACTGCCTGGACGTACCAATCATAGCTTCTTCAAAATGCTGCATTATGAAGTGCATTTTAAAACCAGAGCAACACAACATGTCCAGTCTCAGTAATATTATGACAAGAATGTCAATTCAGTGTGTGCATGCCATGGGTGCTTTGAGAGCATATTGCACTGCATCATTCTACCATGGCTAGGTCTCATCATCTTCTTTAGGCAACGTCTTCAGCTGTGCATGTTTTGACATTTCTGTTATGATCTTGCTCAGATAAATATAAAGCAAAAAACATAATGCTTAATATGACAGGGAAACATCTGGAAATGTTTCCAACGGCAGCATATAGGCCTAAGCTATCTGAACAGCTATTTAACACTGAAGGCTACGTCAGAATCACATAATGACACACTGGACACTGTCCTCAATATTAGCCTAAAATTCGCCTTGTTTTTGCCTAAAACCACAGATGACACATGACTGGATTGGCTTTTATTACTCTTGATTTGACAGCAATGGGGCAGTTAACCAAACTCCTTCACCCTACAGTCACACTAGCTGCAAAAGCAGGCAACACCTGTTGCCGAGGAGGCATTGCTAGCTCATAAACAAGGCTGTGATCCATCGGTAGTTGGTTGCTAACTTGCTAAGTAGGTGGCTGGTAGATACATTTTATATCACCCACTGATGTATTTTCTGGTTAGAAAACCTATGTTTTCAGATTTAACAGTTAACATTTCTCATCTTGTTTTAAAAAATACCAAGGCATAAATCCCAAACTTTGTGTAGTTTAATACAGAAATAGTGATCGTTGCGGTAGCTCCACCATTTTGCATTTTTATGATCAAGTTTAGTTTCAAAGTGCCTCGTCACACATGCCTTCACTTGCATTGGCTGTTACCAAGTCGCATCGCTCAACATTTGCACTGAATAGACTTTTCTTCTCTTCTGGCCCCGCCTGCCTGAAGACCTACCACTGTCAAACGCTCACTCTCATTGAAAATGGGTAGAAACCTGTCGCTTTGTACCTGTCTCTAGACACTAATGTGACTGAGGTGCAAGTCATCAGCTCCAGCTCTGTCAGCATCACACGCATGGCGTGTCACCTTTACACTTCAGAGCAAGAGGGCCACCACAGTGGTCGTCGGTGGTGATGACCGAACATGCAAAACATGCAGGCAGAGAGTAAGCTTGCTTCAGTAAGTCAATGTGTCTGAGAGGGAAGAGAAAATCGACAAACTCATTTTCTCAATTTAACTGAGGACAAATTCGCTGATATCTGGAAAGTTTAAAGTAGGCTTGACAACATAACAACCATATACTTCTGTTCATGTTCCATGGCATTTGACCATCCATAGTTTCAGTAGCACTGAATGCAAATTTAGGCATCTTGTCTCAACTGGGAAATAGATTTTCCAGATATAACAGACAAAGAATTAACAAGGTCTCTCTGTCTCACCCACAAAAAAGCACAAATTTATCTGACTAACTTATAGCTAGCCTATATAATTATAACTTATAATTCTTACTTTTATTTATTCTTGCTCGATTTTAGAAACCAAAACTTTAAAACAGGATTACAAGTCATTTTAATTCCCAGGTTAGGCTTCTGCTTGAATAAAGCATTTTTTTATGAGCTCAACATGGAGACACTAGGGAGTTACCTTCCTTAGGAGAGCAACAGTTAAGGAAACAGCATACAATAAACGGCAGGCAAGCCCATCAGTTTTTCCTGTTTCAGGTCTACATGAACGTGTCACACAGACATAGGCTTGCATTCCCTGGCTATTTCTGAATTCTTCCCAACATCTGCTCCAAAAATGACCCCGGCCAAAACACACAAGCAGATCTCAGGAGAGGCAGCTTTAAACATCTGTTTGACTGAAGTGTATTTCCCCTGACTCACTGCTTGCGAGGTAATAGCCTATTACACCTAGATGCTGCATGAGCAATCCCAACATTAAAGCACTGTTATAAACAATCTACCAGTGGACTGTGCACAACTTAGCTGCATAGGACTACAGCTCAAGGTGAAATGTTGTTCAACAGCTTAAGTAGCCTGGCTGTCACAGATTAGTATGGGCAGGCCCAGGCAGCAGCAGAAGCCTTTCAGCCTTTAGAGATATAAGACTAAGCCAAAAACAGTCCAGCAAGGTCTGTCTACCACATAAAACCACATTGCTGTATGCAGCCTCAAATTAGCCACAACTACTTCACACAATGTATGCACTGGAGGTTATGAGGAAGGCTTAGATGTGCTATAAATACCATTCAGGGCCAAAAACTACATTAAGGCTTACTACAGCCTTACTGTCATTATATTCAACACCTTGCAATTAGCAAACTCAGCTGATACCCTGGGTGGTTGGTCTCCGCTATGCAAGCCATGAGACAAGCTAGTCGGACACAAATACTGAAATGCTTTGGTGGTAATATACACAGTATGTCAAACACTGCTACGAGGAAATGAAATAGACCCGTGTCGCCCGCAGGTTTTTCCTCATGGTTAGGCAGCAGGACCACAGACACATACATACATATATATACACACACACGTACACACATGTACACACGCATACCTGACCTGTCCCCATTCCATTCATTCAACCACATGATGTCTGCATTTGCGCTGTGGAATGAGAGCACCACATGGCACACCTCACTGGTCTGCACCAACTAAGCCTGACCCCTAACATCAATGCTTTAGTCAGTGTATCATACTGGACAACAAATAAGCCACGGTCGAAAGTCTGAAATCAAACTATATTAGTCAACCACAAGTCTACACTAAAGTATTTTTTTCTCCATTCAACTATTCAGCTAAAATGCATCCATATTCTTCCAAAATCATGCCTACCAGTGGGAGCTACTCAATGAACCAGGTAAAATATGTAAAACAAACAGCCTACATCCTCTAAATATCCAAAAAAATATGCAAAAACAAAAAAGCCAATACACATATTATAGACAATTATCTGCCTAGGTCGTCATCCAAACTGAGAAGAAATGGGGATCTGTGCTCTGACTTTTCTTTTTATCAGGCCTTACATCTCACAGTCATATTTTTTTATATACGACCATGCATACACGGCTGCAAAAGAAAGATTAGTTGCCTTCCTGGGTAGCACTGAGGCCTGAGTGTTATCGATTGCATGCAATAAGCTCATAATAGAACCAAGCGTATATTCTTAGGCCCCCAACCACTTGGTTAAAAAAAGATAACAGCTCACCATCCATATTTCCAACATGCATAACTTCTGGGAGGCTCAACCATAAATTAGTCCTCGGACATATGATTCCAACTATTTACCTAGGCGACATCACATAAGCAAATACAACACCCCTTCACAACGTTTGATATCATCCAATGGGCCCTTAAACAAGATGCTGGGCAAATATGGGCCTAGGTCTCTCTACGTATGTATGTAATTTTTCACCATGTACATCTAAGACTGTCAAAGATACCGTTACTGTTGCGTGCAGTGTTAACATTTTAACGGCGCGGGTAACGTTTACGGTTTAGCGTACTCCCTGACTGTAAATGACACTACACCGACAGATTAGGGTTTCACCATGTGGTTTAACTAATGAGGCATGTAATCAAACAGTTAGTCTAATGTTATCTTAATCAAGATTACACTCGACAACATCGATAGGCGGATAGTAAGCTTAATGCATAGATAATGTCCACAAGGCGCAAATAAATCATTAACATTAAACTACCTCTCGAGCTCATTAGCATCATAGTTAATTATTTCCGTAGGCTTGCTTGCCATCCATCATAACACCAACAACAGCTGAGGCTACACTCAAATGAGCACAATAGATATGTACCGTTACCCAAATACTAACATGAAATAAATGATCTGAGATATTCTTTGCAAACAGCTGACTAGGTGCAACGCTAGCTGACACGCTAGGATACCTTGGTATGCTATCGCTAACACTACCTACAGAATGAATGAAGTCCAGCCAATTGGCTTAGGAGTAATTTAACTAGCGGGGGCTTACCAGTGGTATGTGTTTGATTGTATTAGCTAGCTAGCCAACATTGCTAAACAAGGAATGAATGAACGGTTCATGTGATTACATGAAGTAACTGTACATGCAATAAAAAATGAACTCACCTATACCAGGGGCAACATAGATGAAGTACAAGCAGGTCGTAGACATTGAAAAGAAAAAAATGAAGGCCAAAAACGAGCGGTTTGATAACCGCAACAGCCGCCTTAAATTCAACATTTTGCTGCGAGCCACCACTAGCTAATGGACAGGTCCATAAAAATATCGCTCGCTAAATATAAATAAATTCGTCTGATGTTATGTAAAGCGGATATCAAAGACACCAAACCGGCCCTG
Source organism: Tenualosa ilisha (assembly GCA_015244755.2). Taxonomy (NCBI): domain Eukaryota; kingdom Metazoa; phylum Chordata; class Actinopteri; order Clupeiformes; family Clupeidae; genus Tenualosa; species Tenualosa ilisha. The sequence goes on from PYXC01001217.1 coordinate 1,513,418, forward strand.
CGAAACTCAATGCATCCATAAAGTCCGCATCGTTCTGCTAACGGTGATAGCTAGGGATGCAGTGAAAATGCTAGCTAAATCTGTGCTACTGACTTAGCTTGCTAGCTTGCCAGGAAAAAAACGAATAGCTATCCCACTCAAGAAATTTCCAGATCGAAAAAGCAGGCCTTGATCAGGCACTGTCGGGGCTTTCATAGCATCGTCGACAACGCATTCTGCAATTGGTGATGATATGGTTCGATATTTAGAAATATTCTTTTATGGATATCCATGATAATGTTTCATGTTTCGATGCGTATTTTTCGCCGGCAACGGTTTAAAATGACCACGGGGGATTCGGGTGTGCGCGGCCGCCTCCTCCTCCCACTCGCAAGCCTGACGATGTTTCCAAAACACTACCTAAGCTGACCACTTAGCTAGCTAGCGTCCTGAAATCTGACACCGGTAATTGCTTAAGCTTTACCAGTTGGTGAATCCCGCTAAAGTTACACGAAATTGGCATTAGTGCTGATCAAACTGAACATAAGCAAGTTCCGACTTAAACTCGTTTTTTGCATTTCATTTCTGCTGGCGCTGCAGACATGGTTTCAAGAGGGTGTTGCCAGCCTAGCCTTTCCCCTCCTCCCCTTCCTTGGTCCTTCACTTGTCAGCTTTCTCCATGGCAACCGCAGGACTGCAGTGTATTGTGGGTTCATGAGGTCGAGGTGGTGGCCGGCCGCCGGACTGGATGCATCATCTCAGATGCTGATTGAGGCCTAGAGTAATTTATCCGAATGCCAAAAGTGCAGTGCATCAAAGCCGTGTGAATGATTGCATGTTGCAAGCCAATCCAGAAAAACAATTAAAGTAGGCTAGCCATAAGTGTTTTGTTATTATTATCATTATTATTATTATTATTACAGTACAAAGGCCTAGGGAATCTACTCGGGGATTTTTGCCTCCACTTTGACTGAAAACCATCTCTTGCCATCTCTTCTGCCCCAAAGTGGAATCTAACACGTGCTGTTCTTGTCAGTCTATACATTTTGGTCATTAGAACTTCTGCCAGGTTTGTGAGTGTATTTTCACACTACCTTACATTACATTACATTACATTACATTTAGCCGACGCTTTTATCCAAAGCGACTTACAAAGACTACTTGAGAGTTCACCCTGTTTCTTGCAAAGTAGGGCCTGCCTAAGTGTGTTCATGAGGATGATTGTTAACTGCCCTGCACCTGAGAATTAAAGAACAGATGAATGGAAAACCATTAGGCTTTGTTGAATCAGTAGAGTGCATACAGAACTGTCATGAATATGAAATGTTTTGTAAAACTGTTCAGAGATCTCCCTGCTGAACAAAACAGCTACAAACCAGCCTAGGCTGGTTGCTGGTTTTAGCTGATCTTAGCTGTTTTTGGGTTGTTTTTTTTTACCAGCTCTTGCTAGTCTTTGCTGGTCCTACTGGTTGGGCCATCACTTGGGCTTGTTGGTGTGAGCATCTTAGGAAGCTGGTCATGTTGGTTTGACAAGCTGTAGTCTATGTGAGTGTGTTGGTTTATGTTGCCTATGCGTGACCAGCCTATCAAACTTAAACTGATGGTTTAAGATGGTCATGCTGGTTAGACCAGCCATAAAGCTGTACACTGCTGGATTAACAACCTCCAGCTAAAAGGACTAGCCTAAACTGGTTTGACCAACAAAACCATCATAATTCTACCATCATTAGCTGGATCAACCAACTAAACCAGCAAAACTCTCACGAAAACATAGCTTCAGATGGTCAACTATCATAAGATGGTCAAACAAGCTTAATAAGCAAAAGCTTAAACCAGCAAACCATAAGATTGGTAGGCAACACAGGCAGATGTAAAAAGGTGGCATCTTTAATCAGGATTAGAGATGGAAATCACAACCAGTGAACCATTTGATTCAATTCCCTGATTGGATTGTGTGTTCTCACTATGTTTTACATTGACGCGCTAGTCGGCTACCATAGCTGAAAACACATTAACAGGATTTTGGAACTGTGCATATGCCAGGTAAACTAGCAGCAACGCATCAAGTTCAATTCAACATCGTAAAGGGAACAGGGAACCAGATCAGGTGCTTCACCAGGGACATGATACCAGCAACAAGTTCCAGCCTCAAAATCCTCAAAAAAAAATACTCAAAAAAAAAAGTTCTCTGGGGCAAGGCCCATTACTCACATTGCTACTGGACCTCCGGAGCGAGGACAAAATCACATTGCTTCTAGACAGGAACATTATAGAATTTGAACAATACATCTCATGGATAAAACACAGGATCACTATGTTGTAGCTTTCCAGCTGAGTAACAATAGGCACGGCAAGTACTATGCACATATGCATTTTTCAGTCTCTCAACCTCACATGATATTACGTCAGCATTATTTCTTTGCGCCAACGCATAGTCCTCTGTCTTGGGAAAAACCACCACTATCTTAACAATGGATGTCACATGATCTTTATTACAGCAGAGAGAAAGTTGGGTGCACATAAATATGTTACTTGACACACTCAAACACTGACTGAGAACAACAGTTCCATCTGAACATATTGTAGATAACCTGAACTAAGACATTCATTAATATCAACGCATGACAAAATTTTTATATCACAAGTTCCTCCTTCATTATGAACCTAAATCATGTCACAAATCATCTGTAGTCCAATTGTTGCAAGAAGGCGCATTTGGTCAAAATTGGGTCGCTTCATAGAGAATGTGGATTTTTCAGTGAGAGGCGTATTTTTCTGAGAGTTTTCTGCACAGATTATCAGCACAGCGCAACGTGGATTGACTGCCCTGAGTGTAACGCGAAGAAAAAAGTTCAGAAGAAAATCTGCGCATGCATCACTCACATATTGAAGAGATTCATTCTCAGTGGAGAAAATGCAATATACTACAAACCTTTGTCATTCATGACACACAACACTAACTGATTGGGGCAAGAAAAATGAAACGGCAAAAGATTATATAGAGTCTGAATGAGGATTACGAAAGGAGAGATAATTCTTGCTAGGAAAGTTATAAAAACTTATTAATTTTATAACTTTCCTAGCAAGAATTATCTCCCCTTTCCTAATCCTTATTCAGACTTTTACCTACAGTCACCAATTTTTTTTAAAAACTAACACCAACCTTGTAAATTTTTACCAATATGTGGATTTGTTTGCAAACTAAAGAATAGGAATCAGTGATGATCATTTTTGAAGAGTTACGCTGACTGACAAGGGAATAAATATTCGATTCTGATTTAATTCAGTTTCGGTTTCTAGACACTGGAGCACTGTTCTCATTTAGCCTGTGCTGTACCTGCGTGAATCTGCGATAGTGGGGGTCAATAGAGCCTTCATGTAATGAGCTATTTTGTCATCGAAGTGAGTTCGAAACTGATATATTACCTAAAACCTAAAAACAGCATCAAATGTTGCTTGGTTTGCCTTTAAAAAACAGGATGATGGGTTGAAGTGTTCCATAATATTCCTTTAATGTTGTGTGATATAAGAAAATTTAGTAATCTTGGGTTATCACTAGAGTGGTGTTGACATTTAGATTGAAAGCACATGTAAATAAATATGCATCAGGATTTGGTGTGACTATAATGGTTTTTTATATTTTCCAATTTTCATTGTTTTTAAACAATGAGAATACTTTAGAATATTTCACCAGTTATTTAGCCTATGGTTGAAAACGTGGCCTCAACAATCGGTTTGAGTCTGTTTTTGATGTTTTCATACATTTATGAGACACAACCAGACTTTTGCTTATTTCTTCAGTAATATGGTGATGCCCATGTATAATTTGAAAGATTATCTCAGTTTATAGTTACCACAAGCTTGACCTTTAGCCTGGGAGAACCCTTCCTGATCTGTGATTTTACTCTGCAGCTCATATGGTCACCAATGGGGTATTCCAAGTAGGTGTTTAAGTGATAAACCTGGGTAAGATAAGTAAAGTCAAGTCAGGTCAAGTCAGCTTTATTGTCAATTTTTCCACATATACTAGACGTACAGAGGAATTTAAAGTACATTTCAACGTTGAAGAAGAGATGCATAACACTAAACAAGACTTGACAAGATTACATGACAAAAAGATCACAAGACAAAAACCTAAGAATGTCACAAGCAGAAGAGGCTAGAGGAAGTGGTAAACCTCCTAATAGGGTGGCCTGTTTAGTAGACTGTTTGGACAGCTTGGTATCCAGACCAAGCTCAATCTCAGATGGAATCAGTTGCAAAAATCAGGTCTGACTTTAAATGTTAACAGTATTTCACAAATGACTCATAAAACTGCTTAGATCTTCTCCAGCTGGTTTTGACAGAAACTGAAAACAACTAGGCCTGAATTTGAATTCAGTGTCTAACAACAATATAACATTGACCTTTTCATGTGAAAATAAGCCAAATTGAATCAGTCAGTGATTTTTTTTATCATCAAAGCGATTGATAGTCCTCGCACAGTGATTCATTGAGGTGTAGAATCAGGGCCACATAAGAACCGTATGGAAACCAGAGCGTATGAGATAATATGGGTATGCACATTCTGGCAGGAGTCTCCCTGCAGGGTTGTGGAGCAAAATGTGTGGTCTGCTGGAGAATTTCAGCAGGACTCAGTGGGGTGGTAATAACGTGACATCTTGCTGTGATATGAGCCATGTGCCTGAGATTCCCAAATGAGTCACAATGTTGGAACCAGTCACTAATGCGATTTTGACCCTGTTCCTTACAGTCCAAAAGGGTTTGTGAAACAGACTCAAGACCAGATGGAAACAGACCATGATTTTGGTGTTCAACATTAATTTTGTATAAAAGCCATTGTGAACTTTTTTATTTTTTTGCCAAATCAGTTTGACAGAAACATGGAAGGGTCACAGCAGGGTCAGTTTTGTTCTGAATAATCATATTCAGTGCTGTCACCTGAAGATATCCTGAAACATACACACACAAACACACTGACAGCTAAATTTCACTGTGAAGTGATTACGTGATAACTGATCAGTTTCGTCACACCTCAGTATGCTGTGGCACACCATAAAATACAAAAATGCCCCTCCCTCTGTGTTTGTGTGTAATTAAAATCAGGAAATCCTGATTAAGCCTGCAATATCTAATTTAATAAAAATTGTTATCTTCCAAATACTTCTTAATAATTAACAGGAAAACTTGGGGGAAAAATGTGATCTATTTCAAAAAGAAAAATGAGGTTAGGGCTAATCAGGTCTCACCTTTTTTTGATTTCACAGAGGCTGGAAGATATGACTAGTTATGACCTATCTGTCTTGCTGATTGTAATATCACATAGCTGACTCTAGGTGGCAATATCACATAACAGAATTTTTCACAAGTGTGCTTGTTATTCTTTTTAACATTCATCAATGTCCTCTTGCAAAGCACTAGTAAGAGCAAGTCATTCTATTTATTTACCTAATAATGCCCTCTGATAAACTTTGACCATGAGGACGCTAAATAGTTACAGCATGCAGTGTATTTTAGTTTGTAGGAGAAAAACAGTCAGACAGTTCTGCATTGAAGGGAATGATTTGCTATACAGTGTGCAACAATTTTGAAACTTTCTTTAAAAAAAAAAAAATATATATATATCCTTGTCCAAAATACATGAATTATTAAAATTACAAACTCAGTCCATATATAGACTTTCGTGGCTTTGGTGTCTCTACCACTGATCTTGCACAAATATGTAGAACATCAATATGCATTATTATTGTTGCCAGCCAAAAGAGAAACTTATAGAAAAGTTGGTATTTGAGCACTCCTTTACTTAATAATGAATCAACATAACAGTCAGTGCAAAATTTCAACAAATCAATTCAACAAGCATTTTGTAACCTCTTTCAATTCACCCTCACTTTTGAGTGAGTTGAACATCCTACCCACAGAATGAAGATCCCGGAACAACCCCAGCTATGAGGAAGAGCAAAATGATTAGCATCTCATACCCTCTGATCTCATACCCTCTGAGAGGAGATTCCAGCCCATTTTTGTGTCAGTGTCCATCAGAACTGCTCCAGTTTTTAAATTCTTAAGCATTTATTTGAGCCTGGACAAACCTAGATTAATCTGTTCAAATTCCAGCAAAGACCCTGGCACCAATCACAATCCAGTATTGTGTGGGCTTTATGATGCAAGCAATGGCAAATGCAGATGAATGTGTATTTACTTTTGAGTAAACTGCAGTTTACAAAGATGCTGCACAAAAAGTGTAACGCTCTGATTTAAAGGGAAACTAACATTTTATGCTGTTTTTAGGTTATTTCATCAGCTTCGTAGTCACTCTGATGCTCTCTCGCATTCCCCTGGAGCTTCTTTGCACAGTTACAGCACTTATATAACAACAGTGATATGACAACGGCCCCTGGTGTGCAACGAAACCAAAACTGAATGAAACTGAAATTGTGTTGATTACCTTGTCAGTCAACACAACTCTTTGAAAATGTATCAGTGAGAAATTATGACATTGGTGTTAGTTAAAAAAACAAACAAACAGTGAATGTAGGGGTAGCTCCATTATGTAAGGGGAAATCAGACGATTCCAGACCCACTATTATATAGGTGCAGTCTGCCTTTACTCAGGCTACATGTAGGCCTATTAATTATTGTGTATTTATTGTGGAATTAAGTGTAACATGTGCAAGTGTGGACATGTGCAGCCTACTAAGTAATTGATTAATTCATTATTTGACTGATTAATAGTCATACATTATTATTATAATTATTACTTACTATTAGGTTATCTTAATTATAGTAATAATAATAATAATAAGTATCATTATTATCATTATTCTTATTAATATTATTATTGTTGTTGTTGTTATTATGCTTATTTTATACAACAATAATAATAATAATAATGTAATAATTATTATCAAGATGATTTTAATCTTTCTTTAGACCCTGTTTCTTTTTTCAGTTAACTTTTTTTTCAGTTAACTTTTTTTGTGAGTCGGAAATAAAGACGCAACTAAATTCAAGCTAAGTTTTCAGTGGATTGCTAGTTTTCAAATTTAAGTCCTAACGCGCTAATTTAAGTTGTGCGCTTTACACCAACAAAGCCCATTCATTCAATGAAGGTTAATTAACCTAAAGTCTAAGCTTTCCCATCCATCCCACACGGTGATCGATGACCAGCACACAAGTGATTAAGTCGCCAGTGCGACGACCCCAGTGGGGGTAATAAGACAGATATTTCTCGCGTCCATTAGCGGATTAAGTTGTTCGTTTAATTTTGTATGAGCTCGAGTGGCTGCTTTGCGCGTCTCGGTTGGATGAAAGTCAAGGGAATGTAAAACTCTGGAAGATATCGAACCATTAAAGAGCAGTAGACAGATGCCGGATTAAGGCCAGGTAGAGAGGCGGTTGACCTCGGTGTTTATTGAGACATATACAGCCCATTAGTCGAAATGAAATCTATAGAATAAAGTAGCTCTACCTTGCTCTGCATTGTGTACCTATATGAATACATAGATAATTTCTGCGTATGTGTGTGTGTGTGTGTGCTGCATGCAACAGCGACTCCTAAATGCCTACAATTTCGAAAACTATCTTACAATAAGGAAATATACAGTGATTGCATTCAGTCATCGTACCCTCAGAAATTCCTCAAGCAATTGGTGATTTGTGTTCTTCCCCTCAGCGACCCCCACAACCCCTTCAGCCGCACGTGAGAATGACTCACCGGTCTTCTCTCGGTGGAATGGAAATTGTGTCAAAGGACGTCACTCGCACGCGTTGCTAAAGTGTCAGATTGAATTGTAGATGCTCTCCGGAAAACCCCGTCACACACACACAAAGACAGAGAGACGCCTATTTGGAGCGCAAAGCTTTTACATGCGTCAGCGAACGGTCAATTTTACAAATGCAAATAAATGTAGATGACTGGAACACGTTGTATGTTCATTTGGCCAATTTAATGGCTGTGATACTATGTTTTCCTACGGTTGACCACAGTTTGTGCCAGATATGGGTGAGCCTCTGCCTGAAAAAAGTGCATGTATGTGTAGACAAGTTATGAGAGATATTAGGTGTGAGTGCTTGTGTGTGATAAGGTGTGGGTGTGTTGTGTGTCTGCTTGGCTGAGGACTAAATGTAGTCTCACGTGAGAATGGGGAGGGTAGGAGCTTTTCTATTAATAAACTGCATCCTCCCTCTTCCCATCCCTCTCCCCCACAACCACTCTCTGTCTCTCTTTCTCTCACATCCCTGCTTTGCATTTCCTCTGACACTTTTTTTCTGATTAGCCTACATAAATTCCTTTCTTCGTGATTTTCCATTCATTCATCACTTTTAATCTCATCAGCAGACACAGACACACCGATGCAGTCCTCATAGCCAAAAGGATCTTCTTAAGGATTTATAATTATCTTTTCCCTTGATGGAGGTGCTAAGAGAATGTATGTGTGTGTGAGAGGGATAGACCATATCAGGTCCTCCTGGGTTGATGACTTGCATACAAACAATGGCTCATATGCCAAACCAGATGTGCTTGTGGGTTTCTGTGTATGTGTGCACCTGTTTAAAAGACAGTGTTACTCATAGATGTGTGTGTGTGTCATAGCGGATGTTTAAATTGTAGTGTCACCCCCACAGCACATGTTGCTTAGCAGGATTTTGTCTTTTTTAAATTGCCAGTGCAGTTATGAATGAAGCCCACTCAGTCTTGCTTTTCTCTAGTTCCCACTTTCCATTCTCACTGTATTTATCCTATTGATACTTTTCTTCTCTTTTCCTCCCATGGAACATCCCTGATCCCCATCACTGATTTTTCAGAGGTTACTCCACTCTTTTCCAACCTCTTTCACTTCTGTCCATCATTCTCTCACTCTTTCTTTTTTATTCATTTGTAGCTACCTCAGGCTGGATTTCCTCTAACAAATCAAACCACACAAACAGCCCAGTTACCATGGAGACTGTACCTTAAATGCTGAGCCACACACTTATTTGACTTCATGTTCATTGACACATATTGGCACAAGCACAAATCCACCCACAGCTGTGCTAAAAACAGTGCAACTGTTTATTTTTTTATGAGCTATAGTCTGTGTACTGTAATTTGATTGGAATGTCTCTATTTTGAGATATATATTCAGATTTACTAGAATAGTTACTTGTATTGAAAACTGTATGTGTATAGGCATAAAACTTAGTCCGGGGATGAGAACAGGGTGTGTAAAGGTTGAGGGGTAGAGGAACTGATTTAGATAGGTTCATTTTCAGATGATGCTGTTCTACTCCTCCAATCAATAATAATAAAAAAACAACCATTGGAGAGAGAACAGTGCAATAGTATGTACAAAATATTTAACTTTTATTTATTTCTGAAATTTATTTAGCACCAAAAAGATTTCTGCAAGCAGTGTGCGGGGCACAGATGTGCAGTCACACACACACACACACACTCTTACACCCAGAAACAGTTTAACTGAAAATCTACCTGCAAAAGTCATCAGTGCAGCAGCATGACTACGCATTTTATAAAAAAAAGACAACAGTTCTTTCAGCACAGACCACAATAGCCCTGTGTACATAGCCTACCGATTCCCCCCGATTCCCCCCCCCCCCCACCCAATCGGTCAACATCTCTCCTTTTGTTGACTTTCATTTATTCCTTCTTGCGCATACTTGCTCCTCTCATACTCCACCAATTCATATCTCAATAAATGTGCTCCCCCAGCCAGAGAGAGAGAGAGAGAGAGAGAGAGAGAGAGAGAGAGAGAGAGAGAGAGAGAGAGAGAGAGAGAGAGAGAGAGAGAGCAAATGACAAAATTAATGTTATTCATAAGTTTGGTTCTAAGGATAGGAAAGGCATGTGGCTGTGTTTTCACTCTGAGTGCGCTATTCTGAATTCCACTCCTAATTTCCCATCAAATTCATCTGTGATTAAAGCTCAGCAAAGAGGTTTCTCCCTTACACTGTCATTCACCCTCTTAGTCTAGGTCACAGATGAGGAAAAGCCCAAATTGCAATATAAAAGGTAAGAAAAGTATTGTAGGTAAACACCTGACTTTACAAAAACAAAGTAGCTAGGTTCATTTGTATGTCACTCAGCAATGTGTAATCTCTCGCTATGTGTATTTACTTTGTTATTTGTTCAATCATGCTAGTACAGAATAATAATACATTTGCAAAATATTAATACCAATGTAGACAAATACAAAACATGAGTATTGATTGACAATATAAATAAAAAATAGCTGCCTTCTTTGTGGATTCTCCTTCTCAAATGCAGGTAGTACAAACTCTTCACTATACTACATACATCACTGAGGAGGTTTTATGCTTGTGTTGGCATGCTTTCACCAGCATCATCACATACACATGCAAACACACACACACACACACACACACACTATCAATCAAAAAAAAGCACACACTTGCACATACACACCCGAGAAAAACAAAACGTACACATGGAAAACACTCAGGATGACGACTGCACCGTCTCCAGCGTGATCTCCAGACTGTCAATATCTGAGGTCTTCTTCCCTCGCACGACCACCCGTACTGGGTGCTGGGAATCTGTACTTGAGTGAGTGTGTGTGTGCGTGTGCGTGTGCGTGTGCAAGTGCAGGGCACGCGAGTGTGACGTGTGCACAGGTTCCAGGGAGAGCTGCACAGTGTTGAGGCTGAGCTGGCAGCCGCGGGGGTAGTGCCTGAAGTGCTCGAAAGGGTCGCGGCAGTGCTCACACACACAATGCTCCATGCCACTCTGCTCAGGGAGAGGAAGAGGGGAATGGAGTAAAGAGAGAAAAAAACAAACAGAGGACATCAATGGAGGAAAACAAGGGAAGTCTAGAGGGGGTAGCAGAGGTGTGTTTGTGTGTGTGTGTGTGTGTGTGTGTGTGTGTGTGAGTGGGGGGGGGAGGAATGATTGGAGAGAGGAGGCAGACAAGAAAGACTATGTACATTGTGGAGAGCATTCACAGTGTGTCAAAAAAAAAAAACACATAAGAAAGCTTTAAAAAAGCAATGGGCCAAATGATCAATTGATACTGTCTACCTGTAAGTGGAAGTAAAAACATTCTTTCTCTCACCATTGGTCGCCCCAAGCCAGTGGCAGATTCAGCCATCTGCTGCACTGTATGCAGGACATGCATGCAGCCTGCGCACGGGTGGGGGCACGCCGACTTGGGGCACGCGCAGGCCTCCAGCAGGGAGTGCAGATCTCGGCGGAAGTTAGGCTTGAGCAGCAGGTAGACCAGAGGGTTGTAAAGGGGAGACGACTTGGCAAAGAGGGCCGGGATGGCGAATGCCAGCGGGGGTATGTTGTCAAAATCGCCAAACGCCGCCCACATAGAAACCACGGCGTAGGGACTCCATGCGGCCAGGAAGCCAATACACACAGCCACACTTAGCTATGTGGAGCAACAGATTAAAACTTTGTGTGTGAGTTAAATTGTCTGTGTGTGTACATAAGGTACTTAGCCTCACTGTAAGTGTATTTAAATTACACTGAGTAAACACAGGGAATATTAATTTAGCTGTGTTTATTTTTTTCTTACTTTTGCTGCTCTGAACTAAGATTATTTCTGTTTCCATGCCAACTGTGTTAGCCTCATCATCACCTTGACATCATACATCAGGTAGGTATGTGCAAATGAGCATAAATGCTTACTTACTTCACCTTCAGTTATTATAATGGTAGGTGTGTGTGTGTGTGTGTGTGTGTGTGTGTGTATGTGTGTGTATGTGTACATGTGTATTACAGTGTGAACAAATCTATTTAGATTTGGAGGCTATGATTTATCTGTTTCCCTCTCATCTACACGGGTGTGGATATGTTTTCACTTCCTGTCTAGACGTCTAGCCAAATTAGAAGAGAAGAAGTTCATGCTGTTCCTGTGCCTGGCCTTACCTTGACTATGATGATCTGGATGTTGCCCATACGTGTCTGTACATGCAGGGGGGCACGGACACGTGAGTGCCGGCGCAGTGCCCGCTGCGAGTGCCGCATCGTGAGCAGGATAAGCGTGTAGGACGAGCTGATGAGGCCGCAGGGCAGCACGTAGCAGCACAGGAAGAGCGCCACCGTGTAGGAGCGTGCAACGGGCTCACGGCTGGAGCGGCCCCAGTCGATGCAGCAGGCCGTGCCGTATGGCTCCGGTCCGAAACTGCCCCAGTGGGCCAGCGGAGAGCAGGCAAAGACCAGCGCATAGCCCCAGGCGCACACTGCCAATATGCTGCCGTGCCGGTGACTGAAGCGGTTCCCTGAAGAGAGACAAGCAGTGGACGTATGTGTGTGTGTGTGTGTGGGTGCGCGCACATATGTGTATGTACACATTGCGCACACAGGAGAGAAGCTCCCGATCACACTGAATCACGTTCACACGTGGTGGTTAGGGTAAATATATGAAAACACACTTAAGTAAAGCAAGTAAGGTGACAGCAAGTATTAACACATGCAGTATTTACAGAGCAACATATTTACAAATTGTAACAAGGGTCACAGTAAGTTAATGAGTTATTGAGATGTCCCCCCCCTCCTACACACACACACACACACATACAACTGTGCTTCGGTGAGTGGAAACTCACATCTGGCACATGTGCAGTAACTCATGTATGTGAGAGAAGGTAATGTCTAGCGAGCTGTCTCACCATAAATGGGGTAGCAGACCTTCAGGCAGCAGACTGTGCTGAGAATAGTTAGTGTTGTGAGACTGCAGAGTCCAAAGAGAATCCCACAGAATGCGTAGAAGATGCACACTTGTCTTCCAAACAACCACCTACACACATATGCAACAGGTGAGGGAAAGAAAAATAATCCACTGTCAGAAAAAAAAACTCTTAAGGGGAGATATAAGAGGAGAGACTACAGTTACAAATGCTAATTTGAAATTATGCTCACAAACAAAATCTGGGGTGCTCCTACTTGGGCCAAATTGACATTCCTAATGCATTCTAAAGGTGTGTGTGTGTGTGTGTGTGTGTGTGTGTGTGTGTGTGTGAGGCCAATGGAACAGCATCTTACCTCCAGGACCCTGGAGTAACTCAAGCAATGTCAAAGCTCAAGCTTCCAAAAACCCAAAGAGTTCAAATTGAATACTAGCAGACCAAACCAAGCCAAACTAATAAAACAAAACAGTGCACAACCAAAACAAATCCAGTCTGGGTAAAGGGAATTCACACTAGAGTCCACATAAGTAGTCCCCAGTGTGGGATGCACTATAAGCCACACTGACATTTGTGGTCCTACCATGCTGAATTTCTCAGCTATGCTTCAACTGGAAACAAACTGGGGATTTCGGAGAGCTTTGTGGATGGGGTGTGAGGTGCAAAAACGTACTGTCGGAACTACGGTGAAAACCGATTTCAGGGAGCACACCCTAACTGTCCATAGTGGATGTAAAGAATATCAGATAAATTTGGATAAAATGCTGTTCTAAGCCAGCTGACAAGAAATGTCAATAAACATACCTCACTTATCTGTGGAATCTATAGAGAACTTTATAGGTCATCAGCAAAAGTCTAGGAGAAGTGTACATAAACTAAAAGAGATGTGTAGTATTTAGCTACATGAGCTGATGCCAAATGCAGTTGTTTACCTATTTACATACAAATATGTGTGGGTGTATATGTGTGTGTGAGAGAGAGAAGGAGAGAGAGAGAAATAAAGGATGTGTGACTGACCTGTGATAGAAGCTGGAGGTGACAGCAAGAGGGTAGAGGGTAAGGGTCATGCCCAGGTCACTGAGGGCCAGGTTAACGATGAAGAGCTCGGCTGGTTTCAACAGGTGCCTCTTCCGATAGGACACGTACAATAACACACTGTTCCCACACAGGGAACATACTCCTGAAACACAGAGACAGACAGACGGATACACACACGCACACACAGACGGAATTTTAGATTTTTCACATAAAGACAATTGTTATGATTCAAGTAAATCTAATGTTACCCCACCTAAAATTCAAGCATTAACCCCCCCCCCCCCAAAACATGAATGCCCTAATTTCATACAAACAGTTTCCATTTACACTATCATTCTTAAGAAGAGTGAAATGATTTCATGTATGAAAAAGATGAGATGAAGGGAATTTCATCCTCTGTCAGAATCACAGAATAACAGTTGGAAAAGCACTGATCATGAGACAAACAAACTGAAGTGCACACAAAGTCATGAGCAACCACATATTACATAGCGTGATATGACAACCTTTGTGCTACTTAAATGACCCTGGTTAAGCTGCTTCACTGGCCTAGAAATCTAAATGCACCCTTGCGGTAGCAAACAGTTTTGCTCAGCAGGTACGTCTAGCTACGCACATTGAGAGAGCGTCGTTGGGCAGGTTTAGCACGATAATGACAGGGCTGTGATGGTGCAAATCAACTAAGTGGCCAAGGAATAGCCAAGGTCATTTGAATTGGCTTTGGCATCAACTTTGGAAGAGTTAGACTTAGGCTTTTCTTTGAAAATTAAGCAGAAAAAGGTACTCACGAACTCCAAGTTTTAAACATATTTGCAGTTTTGCCGACGTTGCTCTGATTGGTCATAGCGCTATCCAGTTTGAAAGACATCCGCTGATTCCGCCCCTAGGATTGAGCTTGGGCTATCAGTCGTGGTCAGACTATACACTTGGATGTTATAGTCTTGCCTGTCAGGCTACTGCTTCACTGTTTCCTCAAGTGTCCTCAAGTGACACTTAAAACTGACAGCAAAAAACTGCTCCTCGGTATGCTATAGGTCCTTTTTCTTAGTTTTTCTATCTAAGTAATCCTCTAATATCCCAACTATCTACTGCCCATAAAACATATGCTTATAGGACAGACCAAGTGTAACTATCATGAAAACGCACAGCGTGTGTGTGTGTGTGTGTGTGTGTGTGTGTGTGTATTGTGCTGTAGACATAATTTAACATTGTTAAAACTCTAATTTAAACTCTAATTTTCTAACACCATTAGCGTTTCTATGGGGCCACCTTCATTGTTCTGCATAATCACCACTTAAATACATTCCCAGTACCACTCATGTGGTGTTGCCAGATCCGTGGGGTTGCCAGATCCTCAGTGCTGAAGTGTACTCTGGGTGGATAGTCCTCTGTTCCTCAAGTGTTGCCATTCTACTCAGCAAGACACCTCTGAAACCCTCAAACAGTCATAATGGCAGCAGCATGAGAGGGCACAAAATAATACTGGTAATGACAACAATGATTTATGACTGATATTGTATGTCTGGTCATAAAATGAACTAAAAAGGAGATATGAGACAATGTGAAGATTTTGATACAGTTATGGTTATGAAACAATGAAACATCATATGGAACATCAAAGAGTATTTATTTAAGAGGATTATTGTGGGTTGTACCTAGACGAGTGTATGATTATGATAATGCAATGGTAATTGGGTATGTTGGTAATTCTGGCCAGAGGAGTTGATTATAAGTCGTTAAGCTTTGAAGGTGATGAAGCCTTACCAAATATGGAGTAGATGATTCCCACAGAGACGTCTGCTGCTGGTGGGATACTGGAGTGGAAGGAGACATTTTCAGCCAACAGTCCCATCTTCAAAAGAGCAAAACACACACACACACACACACACACACACACATTTATTAGTGACAGAGAGAAACACAAAGAGACTGAGGAGGAAACAGTGCAGTGTTGTTCACCTGTTTAAGCTAGAAGGCTACCTGCACAAAAGGCATTTCCTCAAAATCTTTGAAAGCCCATGCAATTTCAAGATGGTCCTGAACTACAAACAGCACTATTTGAGAACCACAAACAAACAACAACTGTGAAACAATGTACCTGATTTATTTTGGTGTTAAAATATGAATTCAGCCAAACTTCTTGTATAGACATACCATACCAATACCAACACACACATACACACTATATATAGAGAGAGAGAGAGAATTTTTACTGACAATGGTGATCCCTTTTTAGATCTATGGTGAACTGCTCCTCATAGTCCAATAAAAATATAAATTAGGCCTATTTAAATTCAATAAATAACATATGGATATGTACAGTACATAACTACTATTCAGTACTGTAGCACTAAATAATAGGAAAGAGAGTGGCTCTAGGGAGCCAAAACAATTCCAATCAATCAACACATTACTTCAGGAGCATGCAATGGAAGGAGGTACTGTGATTGGCCATTGAGCTCAAATCTCAACACCCAAAATTGTGGGCTGCTGCTTTCATCATGGCTTTTACTAAGACAGTTTTAAGAAGAAATGCTGTAAATTTACATGAAAATAAATAATTCACAGAACCACAAATTAACAGTATGCTTAACCTCAGCTGGATGTGTCCTGTTTAGCTCAGTTGTTAGTTATATTGATTTATTGATTGATTTTGTTTCCTTACTGCTAATAATACTTGATCAAATTGAACTTGAAATTCACAGTAGCCATGCCAGGCAAAGCCAGTACATCACAAGTTTGCAATAACCAAGGTCAAATTCCTCCACAGCAAAGTCGCATGGCTCTCCAATTAATGCATTTTTCCATATCATTTTACATAAGGGATGAGGTAGCCTAACTGTGCACTTCTGCTAACTGCGAACTTCTATTCATCCACAATATTTTTAATGATATGGGTCAAAGTGATACATTTCTGCCAACTTGCCAAACCAAAGATGTTGCCTTAAAAGAAATGTTTCCAAGCTATTTTCATGGACTGGAAACTTATCTTGTTTGACAGGCTGGCAGCTCAGGCTATCTGACTATAACAGCAGTTTATAAAATGAAATTTACACATAACTGTATTTATTATAACTGTATGTTAACTTGTTTTTGTTGTTGTTGTTGTTGTTTCATATAATTTGTGCATAAACAGGAAGCAAATAACTTACCCATTTCATAGACTGCAGTTTACAATTTCTTTGATGGGCTGTCAGCATGCAAAGAGGTCTACTTATGACCTAAAGCTAATTTAGGCTCTGAGCAAGACCTCCAGGCAAACCTGGGGTGTGCACAGTGGTGGCTTGAGTCCTGAACATACTGGGGGGCTCATGTGAAATGAGAACCTTCAAGCCATACCTCTCTCCAGTAATCTACTTGTCATGCTGGGCATACTCCTCATACAAGGACTAGCTCATCTTCCTTAATGTAAATGCTCTGTATGAAATAGCTGAATGCCTTGCTCCAGAGTAAATAATCCCTGTGCTTCCTGTTAAGTCAGAGGTATGGTTGAATCAGTGTGATTGGCTCGTAAAGAATGACGTAACCGCCACATCCTGTAATTACTCATCTACGTTTGATTTCAACCTGCTTTGCGGCAGTGAAATTGCCATTATAGGCCACTGTACAATTCACAGTTACCCTGTAGCTTTAAGGGCTGAAAGGACTGAAATGGTGAAATACAAATAAGGTATTTTAGATAATAGTTAAAATACCATAGACTTTATGATCCCTAAGATAAATACCATAGACTTTATGTTCACTAAGCTAAATAACACAATGTCCAAAAAACAGTAAACAATGATTGCTTTAGTTTTTTTACACAGATTAAAGGTACAATTACATATGTCTACATATGCCTGCAGTAGCCTATAATGTTGCAAACAGACACACACACACACACGTACATGCAACCGGTCCTCAGTCTCACTTAGGAAGAATGAGTAAAGCCAGTGAAAGGCTGGAAGTAATTCATTAAAATGAATTGCAATCTGTTTACAATCTGTCAAAGCAAATGTCTATTCAGGGAAAGAATAACCCTGTAGTCCTCACACCTCACAAAATCAGACAAATCAAAGGTCTGTTTTGCTGTCAATGAGTTCACCCACTTCATTTCTTCAGCAGACTAAAGAGCACTTCCAAACACATGCTGTAGATGTTTATGTGTGGAGAGGTCTGTACAACCCACAGACCATGTGTATGTTTTCAGAAGACAAACAGCTTCTGACATGGTGTGTAAGCACTCTATTTAAGGCCACTTACAGAGCCCTTCACAATTATTGACACTGTAAAGCTATCCTTTACCAATAATGCACGTATTAGCCATCTCCATTGACATGCCACAAAGATGGAGAACACAATAAATGAATTTGAGACGCTTCCTATTCACCTATCTATCCAGATTGTCCATATTCCTATGTCCTCTCTGGTGATTCCTCCTCTTTAGCTCAGCCATTTGGTTTATTATTCAACTAAGATCAGGGGAATGAGACGACCATGGAGGCTTGATTTTGTGATCAGTAAGCCATTTTCGTTTTTTACTTGAACTTATTTTTTAAGATTTGGTGATCCCAAGATGCTCCTTTTTTCTAGAAGTCTCCAACTGTGGTCCTTAGGGAAGTTTTAGACTTAAGCCTTACCACCCTTGTCACTATGTGTTAGGGCAAGATAAACATGGATCGTAAGTTTACAATAGTTTCAGTTGACTGGAATTTCTTAGTTATTGTTTTAACTGCAAACAACTGTCATTTTTGATAGCAACTCTCTAACTTACATCAGTGAACACTTTCTTGAATGCATTTAAAATGTGTATTCTATTGTCTTTCCCATGTTGAAAAATGACTAGGGCATTTGACTTTGTTTTATTTCCGTTTTTATATCTTAGTGAACCATCAAGTCATGGAATATGACTTGGAAATCCACAGACACTGCAGTTAACTTAAAGAAGTTGAACATTGATTTAAAACTTATTCAGTTACATTATTATTTATCATATTTTCTAGAGGTGCCAATAATTGAGGCACAAGAAATATTTATTTCTTTTTGATGCATTGAGTTTTCTCCAGATGAATATGTTTCTCTTTAAGGTAGGATTATTTTCTAACATTTTTATTGAAAGACTAACATCAATACCGAAAAGATAATTTTTTAGACCACTTTATAGTCGTCTTTACCAGGGGTGACAATAATTGTGGAGAGCACTGTATATGAAAAACCTATTCATACACCAGCACATGCAAACATGAGACTCTCTGAACTGCTTGGAGACTGCTGTCCAAAGGGATTAATCGTGCAATCACTTCAATGCTCATAAAATATTCGTGATCAATAGTACAGTATATCCAGTATGCTGTACGTGTGTATGTGTGCACATGGACATGTATGTGTATGTGTGCATGTGGACATACACATGGGATTATAATGGTAAATATACTCATACTAGCAGATACACTCAACGCACAAACACACATGCACGCATGCACGCGCACACACACACACACACACACACACACACAGGTTTATCATGCTCATGTTGATGACAAATTATGTTTCTCCTCATTCCCTGAGGTCACAGCATAACATACAACTATAAGAATATCTTGTGTATTTTGTACATGCACATAAGCATACAAACAAAGTCACGCACGCGCACACGCACGCACGCATGCACACACACACAACCACCACGTTAGTGGATGGTGTGTCACAATGCAGCTCATTTCCACAACGTCCACAAAGATGTCCTTTCTCCAATGCTTTCAAAATTTTCAATGAACACAGAAATATAATTTATTCTTGTATTAATCTCCAATCACTCCAACACACATGCATGTAAACACACACACACACACACACACATACACTACTCTAATTTGCATGACTATGAAATCACTCACAGAGACACTGACCAGGAGGGGGCGGGACAATGAGATGGAGGTGATGGGTGATCAGAAACGTAGGAGAATGGAGAATGGTGAAAAGGAAGGAAAGATGGAGCAAGATGGAGTTGAGACAGCGAAGATGGAGAGACAGAAAATGACAGGAAGTGTCATTCTCCCTTTTCCCCCCCATGTTTCCCCTTTTCCGTCCTTCCATGTGTTTGGAGGGAGGGAAATATATGAGGGGGTTGGACTTCCTCATAAAAATTAAGTTACAGTATGGATGCATTCTGTCATTCTCTCTCTAACTCCCCTGCGATATGTGTGTGTGTGTGTAAATATGTGAGAGGAGAGAAAGGAAAAAATTTTGTCCTCTTATTATACAAGAGCTTTCTCCTAGTAAGACAAAGTTTTCTGTAGACCAATGACATTCAGATGAATGCAAAAATATCTCCATTACACAGTATAATATACTTATACTTATTCAGATGAAAAAATATATACCCATATATCCTTCTCTGACTGGCAGCCATCAGAGAACACCACCTGCTTGCACAGCAATAAAGCAAAATCCATGACCTGACCACAAGAACAAGGACGGCTGGCAAGCTGAATATACATGATTGTTTTCTCTCTGGCACACATACAGATGGTGCCAAGAGTGTCATATATTACTCTCCAGTAGAAAAAGTGCCAAGTTACACATGCACAGAGCTCTTCCCTTCTCTCTCTCACACACACACACACAAACAAATAAAACAGGCTTAGACCAGCTGCTGGAAAGCAGTGGACTTCATTTCACTTCATGAACACTGTTCTCCGAATCTGATGCGTGAGCTTTAATGAGGCACAACACCTCACCCACCCTTACACTATATGCACAACCTTATCAAATTATGACAGTGGCATAAAATGTCGAAAGAACATATGTCTTTCGCTACACCGAGGTGCCATATTAAGGAAACACCTTTTCCTGAGTGTGTGTCACTCTCACTCCGTGCGTCAAGGTGTTTCCTTCGCATTTAAGTCTGGGTACTAATGCTGAGTAGCTTGTGTGTAGAAACAGGTACACATGCACTTGTATTTGGAACAATTAGTTTTCCAAAATCGACATTCCAGTGCTCGGTAACCTCAGAGCCACTAATAACCCACAATCAGGGCGCACACGCAGCTTACCTTGCGAGCAGTAGTTCAACTCTCACTGGAAGTCGCCCAACTCCTCCGTTAGTGCTGTGCTGCTTCCACATCAGCAGGTGCCTCATCTGTGGGTTAAGATCAGACCCACCTGCGAGCGTGCTCCTTGTGCCTTCCACTTCTCTGTCGACGGTCAGTTTGCCATGAGGAGTAAAATCTGAGACTCTGCGCGTGTGCGCAAACAGACCCGATTCTGCCAGTTTACGCGCGCAATTTGGGATGACTACTGACGGGTTAAAACACACCGGAAAACCTAGACGGCTAAGCACCGTATTTGGACTTAACGGAGACGTCCGGGGACTGTGTGCTCTCACGGAGCAGTAATCACCATTCTTTTTTTTTTTTTTTGGACTGCATTCAGGAAGAAAAGAGCGGTATGATCGAGCTATTATTGAACCACAAGCCGATTTCTGTCTTTTTCCTCCTGTTAAATTGGAACCAAAGAACATAACTGTTGCGTATTTTTGATTCACTAAAACCAACTCCGCTGTTTCAATTAAAACTACAAGTTACAACAAATAAATGCATTGTAGCTGCTCTTATACACATCGACAAAACGTATTTCTTTTCGTGCAACTAACAAGATGTATCAGTGTATCATGAAGGTAGGGGATTAAAATATTATAGAAATAACAAACTTGTCAGCTTAATCCAATCTAAATCTCATTAAGTTTAAAATTTAAATTGTGGAACGCAAACAAAGCTAACAAAATTAAATCGCTCAGTTTTTTTGCAGACAATGGATGAAGCGCAAAACAATGTTGCCGACAGGTGGAATGAACAGAGCGCGTGAACAGGTCACGTTCGTGTGGACTTTCTGCTCTTTCCCGCCCTCTACTGCACCATAACAGCAATGTTCGGCGTCTGTTTACTTTCTCACAAGAAAAGAGGAAAGTCCATAGTCTACAGTCTAGTATTATATGTGTTGTTAAATATTTGTGTAGAAACTACAGAAACTACACTTAAAAACTAAAGATCAGGTAGGCCATTGCTGCAGTCCTTAAGCCATAACAAAGATTTGGATCTTTTGGGGTTGCTCATGCTAAATAAACACAAAAGCCATACATATTGTCGTTGGTTATTGGTTATGTTTATTCTATTTACAGTCAATTTGTTATAAATATAATACATCATTTTTTGAAGAGCTGTCATGTCACTTATACAGCCCAATATATGAGGGAGAGGGAAGAGATAGATAAATCGATGATTAATTTGTAGAAAATTAAAACAATTCATGTGGAAATAGCACAGCCCAAACACACAAACTCTCTCTCTCTCTCTCACACACACACACACACACACACACACACACAGCAGCCATATCAGGGGTCGTTGGGCAGCAGTAGTCCTGTGATCCTACAGTGTCCTTGACAACCGTGGCTATTACCATCAAGTGTTGTCATGGAATCTTTTTCCTGTGGACAGAGGACAGATGCTCTTCTTATCAGCAGCTGGAGGGCAGTTTGAGCTTCCGTGGGCACCGCCAGCCACTCAACACAAAAACCACACAATGATCATCTGATGAGTGGAAGAAAAAAAAAATCTCATTCTAGAAAATCTGCCAGTCAATGTACACACCCAACGGACAAGTGGACACTGATGCATTACACACAAGCACACGCACACATGCGCATGCAAACACAAACACACACACACACACATAGCAGTCAACATGATCACACAAGAATGAAATGACATTCACACATGCTTTAAAAAAAAAAAAAACTAAGTCAGAGGGTAGGCTGTCTGTGCTGTCAAGTCCTTCTGAAGATGACAAACATCCATGTAGTTAAGTCTTAAATCTACAAAACATCTGCACCTCCAGAATGCATCTGAGCTCCAAAGTCCCTCTAAAAGGAGAGGTCAAAGAGGTCCAAGAGCTTTTCGGTGACCAATTATTACGGTAACTACAACTTTCGTTGTTTTTTTTGTCTGTTCATTCATTCTTTCATTCATACATACATTCATTCGCTTGCACACACACACAGTCACTTTTGTTACTTATTTGAATTCCACATCCAGTTTTATTCATTGATGAAACAATGTCTTGTTCTATGGGTGCAGTGAACTGGGAACACCAAGACTGTGGAAGGAGTGGGACTGGTGAGTGGATAGGTGGGGCGGGGGGAATGATGGCAGTGACACTGAATAGCGGTTGCATTGACAGTGACATAGAGCTAATTGTGAGAACTTGGAGCTTAGATTTTAGGGAAATGGGCCAATTTCTTGTAGGAACTTTAGGGGAGTGGGGTTGAGGAGGAATTACAGAAGTTTTAGTGATCCTGCCCCCCGACCCCCCCATTTCAGGGACCGCAGCAACATTGTCATTGTGGTGAGGTTGTGCTAGAACTGTGGAAAGGTTGCTGTGACAACAGTCAATGTCGCAGTGGGTTTCGCTGATGTCAATAAATTTGCAGTAATGTGAGCTGCAGTCACATGAGAGTAAGGGAGAGATGGAGAGAGAGAGAGAGAGAGAGAGAGAGAAAGACAGAAAGAGAGAGAGAGACTGCAAAGATGTGTAAAACGTTTGCAGTGACGTTGCAGTCGCCGCTGCGGCAGTCACTGTTGCCAGTCATGGGGTCAGGTCTACGGAAAGTGACGTGCTCCGAAACACGGCACCTTTTATCCATTTCAGATGCCATTGATGATGATGAGAGCGGGCAGGGCGCTCTGTTGGCTGGTCTCATACATGTTGGCGCTGTGGGCGAGCTTGGCGAAGACGCGCGGTGTGCCTAGGTTGTAGACACCCGGCTGGGTGAAACAGGCGCGCAGATGCACGCAGCGCACCTCCTGCGCAGCCAGCTGCAATTTGTACTGTGTCTGACCCAACCACACGAACATGCCGCACACATCCAGAGACTCCGGGCTGTGAAGAAACCGCGACATGTATTCCCTTAACATACAAATGCTACACAGAATTGTTATGGATCATTTCGTCTGCTGGTCATTCATTAAACACCAACAAACTGATAAAACGAACAATTCTGTGCCCTCACCTGGTAGACTTGTGCCGCAGGTCAATGATGACATCAACCTGAGCCAGTGAGCAGTTCGACAGCATCAGCGTGACTGGAACCATACATAAACTAGAGAGAGAGAGGTAAAGAGTGAAAGCATTAAAGGAGATTAAAGGTCATTGATCTTTTATGAATACATCTCTGTAGCGCTGGTGCACATATCATGATTTAGAGCCTTGTGCTTAAAGGAGGTCAGACCTGAAAATGAAAATGAAAATGTGTGCGTATACTTTTGACTTGGTGAGTACGATGGAGGGAGTGAGGGAGGGGGAGAGAAATGGAAAGTGTGTTTTTATGCAAGTCTGTGTGTGTGTGTGTGTGTGTGTGTGTGTGTACCTTTGCTGTGAAAAGGAGTGCTGGTAGGTTTGTGGGTACTGTAGACAGGTCTTGATTAGGTGAGAGAGCTGTTCCTGAGAAGGTCTGGCCATTGGGGGTGGGGGGTCAGGCTTAAACTTCAGCAAAACCATCTCCTGGCTTTCCTATACAGAATACCCACACAAACAACATAGAAAGGTAAGGCAACAACAATTCACACAACAATTCTCGGTTTTGTGAATGGGTCTGTGTGTGTGCGTCTGTGTCTGTGTCCGTGTGCAACATGAGCGTATTTGGTAATATTGTTGTGTATGTGGGTGGGAATGTGCATGTCTTCGTAAGCACAATTGTATCCATTGAGATAGTCAGTCGCACCACCTGTGTTTGTGGTCTGCTTTAGTGTGTGTGTGTGTGTGTGTGTGCGTGTGTGTGTGTGTGTGTGTGTGCGTGTCTTTGAGAGTGGGGGTGGGCTGTGTAACTGGTGGTCAGGGCAGCGGCGGTCTGCCTGTTTCTATAAAAAGCCCCAGTGATGTTCACCGATAAGCAGTGACGTACACAGCTGTCCTCACGTGCAGGGTTTCCACGTGCACCCTCTCCGCCGGCAGCCAACTCCACTGTGAATGAATGCTCATACACTGTTGCCATGCAACAGCAGGCTGTGCAGCTATCCACTGGGGGGGGGGGGGGGGCGTGGGAGGGAGGAGAGGGGGAGAGGGAGCCGCGGAAAGAGAGAGAGAGAGAGAAGGTAGAAGAGGAGGAAAAGGAAGGGTAGATAGAGAGAGACAGAAACAGGCTGAGGAGACAGAGACAAGTGGAGGATGGAGGAGAGCTAGAGAAAACGGAAATGGTCGAGATAGAAAGAACCAAGCTGGCACAGATACAGAGACAGATGACTGATAAAGAGATAGAGTGGATGGAGGAAGAGTGATGTGGAAGGAGAAGAGTGAAAAAGGGAGAGACTGTGTGTGTGTGTGTGTGTGTGTGCGTGCGTGCGTGTGTGTGTGTGTGTGGCGTGTTGGAGGGGGGGCAGTTCCACAAAAAAAAAGTTTGACACATGAACACGAGTTTCTCTCATGAGGAGCTACTTCCGGTTCCGAGGAGATATAAAGGACACCACTGGACTCCTACACAAAATCCTCCTCATCCTCTCAAACGAGCCCAGTGTACATACAGTTCATCTGCCTTCCGCTTCTCATACCCATCATACAGGGGAATAGAGAAGGGGTGGGGGGTTGTGGGAGTAAGGCAGACAGCAAAAGGGGAGGGAGAGGGAGAGAGAGAGAGAGAGAGAGTAAAAAAGAGCAAAGGAAAGTGAGAGAGAACGGAAGAGAGAGAGAGAGAGAGAGAGAGAGAGGGAGAGCGAGAGAGAGACAGAAACAGAAACGGTATGCATGGAAGAAGATGTGTGATTATAATTCTGAGAGGAAGATCAATGTTCATTAGGAAAATCAGCGACAGACATATCTCCTCTGTGTCTACGTGTGTGTGTGTGTGTGTGTGTATGTGTGTGAATGTGAAATAATTGTATGAAAATGAGTGAATGGATTTGTGCATGTGCACGCATCAAGGTTTCCGTGAGAATGTGTGCGTATGGAAGAGGGTGAGTGAGAGTGAGACTGTGTGTGTG
Organism: Tenualosa ilisha; assembly: GCA_015244755.2. Classification (NCBI taxonomy): domain Eukaryota; kingdom Metazoa; phylum Chordata; class Actinopteri; order Clupeiformes; family Clupeidae; genus Tenualosa; species Tenualosa ilisha. The sequence goes on from PYXC01001217.1 coordinate 1,539,097, forward strand.
TGTGTGTGTGTGTGTGTGTGTTTGTACGTACCTCTCTCTGTGTTAGAGAGCACACCTCTTTGCCAATAGTCTGCAGAGACACGTGCAGCTGGCCCTCTAGGATGAGCTGTTTGTTGTCTTCCACCACATACGCCTGTAAAAAAGAACAAACGAAAGACATCCATTAGCATCGAGTCTGCACATAGCCTGTGATCCATGAGTCACTGGGGCACAGGTATATCACAAGGGCACTGTCACAAACCTTGGGGAACACTCGAAGCACTGGGTTGCACTATGCGGACCGCGTTAGGCTAACTATGCTCTGATCGCCAATACATTTTTGTTTGAAAATAGGCTAGGCTACTATTTTCGTGGCAGCTCTGATGAACAAGCGACACACTAAGTAATTGAATTATTTTCAATCATAATATGTCTGCAGCTCATTAAGAAATATATACTATATTGCATTAGGAGCCTCAATTCAGGAATCATACCACACTGTGGGCTGAGTGTAATGTTAAATCTCTAGTGTTTACAAAAACTACACATGGAGTTTTCCAGCAAAGGTATCTCAATGAGTTCCCAGTGACAGTTGTGACTGTGAAACAATGAAGGGAAATTGAGGGGTGAGAGTTGGGTGTGAACGACAAATGGTGTGAAGAACAAAAGCTTAATACACTAAGGTAATGAATGGGTTATGGGAGCTGAGGCACTGACGATTGAGACGGCCAACCTCTGGAATACTCAGTCGCATTAGGATTGCCAGATGTCAGACCAAATAATGTTGCAGACTTGTCAGGTGCAAGTCTTGCGAACTGGCAGTTCACTTGGGAGGTCAAGAAGAATGGTGCCAGTCGCTTTTCACACCCTGATCTGGCCCCTCGTCGCCTTCACTTGGTGGTCACATGGCAGCGAGGTGCCAACTCTGATGCTGGTTGGCTCAATGCAGACTTTAGTTTGTGAGGCTCCAGGTGGCATCTAACGGCAACCAAACAGTTCCATTTGGTCACCCCTCCCCACCCCCGCCACTGGCCAGTGGCAAAAGTTACCACATGTCACACATCTCAGCAGGCTGATGTATTGACAGGTCAAAATTGACGCTCATCCTGACATTCCAGAAATCTAGACTGCCCAATCACATAAAAACTGTGTCTGTAAAAACAGTGTAATGTTACAGGTTTTCTTTTCAAATAAATTGCCTATTTTATTGGGGTTTAAGACATAATGGCTACTTTTCTGAATTTTCTGAAGCCCTGGTTTGGTTTGTGAGTTTGGAGACATACAGAAGCAATGACAGGGACTCAACTCAGTCATACTAAAAAAAAAAAGCAACAAAGTTGACCTAGTTTCTTGTACTAAACCATCATGTACTGAACAACGATAAACAACAGGAGAGGGACAGGGGGGAGACCCACACGCTTCAGAGGCAAACCCGGTGACCAATAAGCAGGTGGCAAAAGTAATTTGACGCACACAAGTGTGCCCAGTTAAGCAATTTCGGTTGGTACCAGCAGTTCTGGCAATGAACCAAGAGACTTCCCACTGCGCCTGTAGCACTTAGTCTGTGAGAAAGAGGCACCCACAGAGAACCTCCAAAACGTATCGATCTGATGCCTTCAAAAGCAGAGTTAGCCTGGGTGAGGCAATAGCTTTGGGTCCCAACAGAAAAAAGGAAGCTGAATAAATCCCTATTAAAGTCCAATATATCACACGGTAAGCCACCACTTTATATACCTTGCTACTGTCTAAAGTTGAGTTAAATGCACCCAGGGACACATGCACACACCTTCCACAGGACAATGAGGTCCAGTTCAATCTCGCTACACTTCTTCACCACGGCCAGACTGTTATCGGCACCAGCTACGGGTACCAGGCTCTGTCCCCAGGCTGCGCCCACCATCACACCACCTCTCTTCTGATCAGAACAGGGACCTCGGCGGAAGAAGAAGTCTGCACATGGTGTTGAGGAGCTCACAATCTAGACACACACACACACACACACACACACACACACACACACACACACACACACACACAGAGAGAGAGAGAGAGAGAGAGAAGGAAATAAGGCCCAATTTTCACAAACAATGAAAGCCAGTAATTAACCACTTTGGTGTGGGAAGCGGGAGCGAAGCTAATGCTGTTGACGCGTCAAAGTTGGACTACAAATTTACTCCTGGGAGGCCTAGTAAAAAATAATGCCCAGCTTTGTGGCTGCTTGGGCCCTAAATGCTAATTAGTTTACATCAATATACTGCACCACCTGGCAACTCTTAAGAGAGCTTGAATGATCCCCACAGATAAGACACAGAAAACAGCACTTCTGTGCTCAGAGAGTCATAATTTTCAATGGCTTGGCAAACAGTCTGTTGCTACACCAAGCAAACTGCAGCCCAAGCAGCAGTGCAACACACAGCTAGCCACTCTGCACACCGAAAACTTTGACCTTTGACCACTGCTTTGAGGTAAACACATTTACACTGAACCCACTAGCATCACAGTACATACTGCCTCCTATCTGAAAGCCCTGTGGAGCAGAGTTGCTCAAATTTCCCCTGGGATCAATGAAGTACCTGTACTAATTGAATGGATACGATAGCTCATCACTGTACAATAAATTGCTTTACTTCAGTACTAGACTTCTGCGGTGGCAGCACTGCCCAACTCACCCCTCATGGAGGATTGTACACGCTACTCTGGAACAAGCTGTTTTATGTGGGTATGGCAACTGATCATTGCAGGTGGTTTTAAATCTAACACGGCCACATTTTATACTGTGTCTGCGTCACGTATACGTATGTGTGTGTGTGTGTGTGTGTACCTACCTGTTCATTTCCTAAGTTCAGGTCTGCAAAAGTGAGTTTTTCTTCACCTATAGAGGTAGCTGCAGGAGCAAACAGACAAACCAGATAAGTGTGTGCATGTCCAGTGCTGTCCAGAAGTCTCAGCAAGTGCATCGGGAGTGTGTGTGTGTGTGTGTGTGTGTGTGTGTGTGTGTGTGTGTGTGTGTGGTTCATTAAGTCATACCTTCTAGCGGTTTGCATCTGCTGGCTCTGAAACACAGCTTTCCCCTCTCTCTGCTCCCTAGCTTTGAGTCTGCAAGAGGAAGAGAAAGGAAAGGGAAGAAAGTGTGTGTGAGTGCGTGTGTGTGAGTGAGAGAGTGAGAGTGAGTAAGAAAGAGAGAAAGAGAGAGAGAGAGAGAGAGAGAGAGAATCATACCAAACAGATTAGCTGCTGTTTGATAAGATGCTCATTTGCATGACGATCCCAGCTCTACTCAGACATGACGTTGTTTGTAAACAAATGTGTCAAACATCGAAGTGAAAATTACCCATCAGCCCCCCCTGCCCCATTACCACCCCCCCACACTGTCTTTCCCAAGGTCTCTAATTTCCTCCCTGCATGACTAGCATTAGCGAGACAGTCACACACACAGACATCACACAGACAGCAACGCAACCATAACAAACACCTGAGGAGCACCAAGCTTAATGGAAGAGTCCTGCATAGAGGCAGGAAACGTGACAGGCCTATTTAGCATCTCCTCTTCACTGCTTTCATTCCCGGCCTTTTTTCTCCTTTTTCTCCCATCGTCTCTTCATTTGCTCCCTTCATCACCGCAACAAAGGTTCCCTCAAGCGTGCGCGCGCACGCACACACACAGACACACACAAAAACACACCAGAACATCTTAGGCACTTCATTTACTTTGCTCCTGTAGTGACTTGAAAGTTTACAGAAGCCGGCCAGGACTGCCTTCAACACTCACCGACCCCCCTCACGCCCCCCATCCTCCCCCCCACCCCCAACCCCCACCCCCCAGCGACAGCCCACCCTGCCCCTCCTTCTCTGTGAAGCACACATCACAGCTCATTTGCATGTCTCCTCATTAATGTCTCTTCCTGCCTCGTTAAATCCTTAGCTCTAATCTGCGTAATGGTTCTGTGGCAGTGGTCTGGTCTGAGAGTTGGCAGGCTGACTGGTGTGTGTGTGTGAGCTCCCCCCCCCCCCCCACCTCAGTCAGTCGGTCGGTCGGTCGGTCAGTCAGCTAGCCAATCTGACCGCCTGCCCAGCGGCTCCTGACACCGTTCAGAGCTGACCAACTGGAAACTGGTGAAAGAGTGGGTCTTCAATAATGAACTTACATTTAAGCACACACACTCACTCATGCCCACACACATACACACACACCCTCACACACTCCAACCAGCTGACCAACTGAACTGGTGAAGAGTGGTCTCAATAATGAACTACATTCAAACACACATTCACACATACACATACAAACAAACATGTAGATAAACACGCACACAAACACACACACCTTGTGACAGCGTGACGGTCACTGACAGTCATTTAATGATGGGCCCCAGCTAGCCAGGATTAACTAAGCAAGTTTGACTGATCATATATAAGGGGGCAGTGATAAGATGATGAGCCCTAGGTAGCCAAGTCGGCTTAATCTGTTCCACTAGCACCCAGCAACAGCCTTATGCCTGTCTAGACAAGTACTGAAATGTTAGGATGGGAGTTGGGGTGGACAGCTGAGGGTGGTTTTGTGTGTGTGTGTGTGTGTGTGTGTGTGTGTGTGCTTGAGAAAATAATGAGGATATGAGTTTGCGATGTGTATTACCATGTGTGGCGAAATGATGGACTAACCGAGGGCAACACAATGACAGTGGGTGTCTGCGTGAGAATATGTGAGTGTGTTAGTGTGTGAAACTGTGTTTGTGTATCTGTCTGTGGGCATACACCGCATGCCAAATAGTGAGATATTGAACACTGTGTGCAAATAGGTGTATAGCTGTGTGTGTGTGTGTGTGTGTATATAATGGTGTTAAAGCAGGTGGGAAAAAGCTTCTTTGTGAGTGATATCAGCTCAGTATATTACCCCATTCTGGGGGACTCAGCAGCCCTCAATGTGACCTAATTTCCTTTCAAAGGCTAAGTGCTGTTTGCCTAAACTCTATCTCTCTCTAGGTGTGTGTGTGTGTGTGTGTGTGTGTGATAGAGAGCAATGTTGTCGCCATACTAGGAATGAGTCAGCAGAATGTCAATGTGACCCAATTTCCTTTTAACAGCTAAGTGGTGCTACTTCATCTTGTGTGTGTGTGTGTGTGTGTGTGTGTGTGTTATTCAGCGCAACTCCATGGAATTTGGCCATCACTGATGTGAGAGGCAGAGCGTGTAGATGCGTGTAGTGCACGGGCATCAGTGTGTGTGTTTGTGCGTGCATGTGGACTGTACACAGATGGAAAGCAGAGCAAGGAACAAAAGAGACACAGCAAGGCACCTATGAAAGAGGACGTTCTCTCTCTCTCATCTCTCACACACTGACACACAAATGTGCATACAGACACACAGACACACACACACAGCCATGCACAAACTTCCAGTTCCAGTTCGGAGACTGTTTCTATAGAAACATCAGCGCAACCCCAGGGAGTCTGAAGGATGAGACTGCTCATTTATGGTAAACTCACGGCAAGCAGACCCACACCCACACACCTTTGTCTCCAGCTGGGTTAATGCAGGTATGTAGTTTCCAGTGGCGGCTGCTGCTGGACACCTGCACTATGTGAAACTCACGCACTCCAACCTCGCTCTGCAGAGAGATAGAGACAGAAAGACAGAGAGACAGAGACAGAGAGAGAGAAAGAGAGAGAGAGAGAAAGAGAGAGAGAATTGCTATCATACATAAAATTGTCACTGAAAACCGTTTATTGAGCATTTACTCTGTTTTTGAAGGTGGGGTCAAGGATGCTGAGCATCCAACACCTTTTGGAACATTCAAAACAAATATCTCGCAATAATTCACTAGCCTTTCATTCTTAAAAGGCACAATAGGCAACAATTTTAGATTCATTTATCAGCTTTGATGATCATTTATCCTTCGATGATCAAATGGCTCATTATGGGGTGAATGAAGGCCCTCTCGCCACCTCTAGCATATGTTCTGCAGTTACTACACCTGCAAGATCTGAAACTTTGGGTCAAGGAAACGAAACTGAAAGTAAATGAAATCGCATTTATTATCGGCTTGTCAATCAACGTAATGCATGAAAATGATCATCGGTTTGCAAGTAAATTCACATGGATCGGTGAGTATGTACAACTTTGTTCCGATTTTTTTAAAAGACATAAAACGACGACTGAAGGGGGAGCTCTTTTAAATAGATAGATATTTAAAGATAAATACATAAACAGATATTTAAAAAAAAGAAAAGAAAAAAAAAATCACAGGCTTGTCTGGTATGCCTTAAAGAACACAAGAAAAAAACCTTCTGGAAACTGGAGACTGAAAGTGGCAGCAGTCTGCCTGTTAAACAAAAATAAAACGCGGTGTGCTTGTTTCGCGCAAAGCTTTAAAGGAAGGGTGTGCTTCCTTATCGTGTGTTCTGTTTGGTCATTCGTTCAAATATCATGCATGTTGCTTTGGACAAAAGCAACTGCTAAAAAAAATATAGGCATAAATGCCTGTGACGCTGGAGCGCAACCTTTAAGTTAAAGTGTGTATCCACTCACCTTTCCACTTGAAAATAGTATTTGGCTGTTGTTACATCCTCCTTAATTTGACATGCAACAATTTTAACAGCAACAGGCAGAAATAGTACAGGTGCCTGAGCAGCTTAACAGCTTGGCCCCAAAATGTGCCGCTTGTATTTTGTAGCATGCTGTTCAATACAGCTGCGTCTGAGGCTCTATTTACATGTATCTAGGTATTTTTATAAACAGATATTATTTTTACACGTAAACCGACTTTTAGCCAACGGATATTTTTAAAAACAGCCTCCAAAGTGGAGATTTTTCAAACGCTGTATTTTCTGGATAACACTGGATATGTGTAAACGCAATTAAAAAAACAAAAGGAATAAAAAACATTCTGTTTATAAAAATATCTTGATACATGTCAATGCACTCGTGATTTGATGGTTGTGTAATAGAGTGTGAATAAATTGTTTGTGTAACAGGCTGTGAACAGATGGCTCCCCCTTCACCTGATAAATGAGATTCCTTTCTTAGATGTATTGTTTTAAATGAATTGCATGTATATATGGGCCGTGTGTGCTTACAATTAAATATACCTTTTCCAGTACAGATGAATGAGATGGAGTTGACAGAGTGCTTATTTGTCAGTGTCAGTTGGTCAAGAGTAAACGTGACATGATTTGTAACATGATGAGTGTGTGTGTGTGTGTGTGTGTGTGTATTTCCAGAGCCCTTAAAGCATGTAGGCGTCTTACTGTGTTGATGTTCTCCACGTCAACAAACACCAGCATGCTGCCACCCTTCTCATCCTGACCCAGGGACTGGGCTGTGTGTGCTGCTGGTGCCGTCGATGGCGGGGGCGGTGCTTGTGTCTGGGGCGCATGCAGGGTGTTGCTACGGCAAGCCGTCGCCCGCACACACAATGACCGGATCGCACAGATAACAGCTGTGTGCCGCAGGACCCTGTGACTGAGAGAGAGAAAGAGAGAGCGAGTGAGAAAGCGAGAGAAAGACAGGAGATAGAGAGACAGGGAATCAAGTAGGAGTGAAAAACGAAAAGGAAGCGATGGATAGAAATGAATGGATGGATAGAAAGAATGGGGTGAAAGAGATGGAGGAGGAGAGGGGAAAAAAGAGGAAGAGCAATGACTCATTGCCAATAACAGCGTCTGTCCGACGGAGGCATGGCATCTAATGACCACTAATTGGGTTGGCAGATGAAAGATCTCCTAACGACCTTAGTCACACAATCATGTTAATCTCGCATTTTTAGCCTCCACTGATGCCACTTAGCTCATTAAAACAGACAATGAGTCCTTCGATATTTCAACACGCCTGGGTGAGGAGCTCATGTAGACACAGACACAGACAGACACACAGACTCTCTCATGCACTCTCTCACACACACACACACTCTCTCACATGCAGTCTCTCACACGCGCTCTCTCACGCGCACTCTCTCACACACACTCACTCTCTCACACGCATTCTCTCACACGCACTCTCTCACACGCACTCTCTCACACGCACTCTCTCACACGCACTCTCTCACACGCACTCTCTCACACGCACTCTCTCACACACACTCTCTCAAAAATAAACACCTACATCAATGGAAACACTGCCACAGAGATAGAGAAAATGCATTTGCTGGTGGCATGCAAATTGGCTGCACTGACTAGGTATTAAATTTTAGTGTGCGTTCACATTTATGTAGAGGCAGGTAATGGCTGATTACTTTTCAAGCGCGTGACGGAGAGACTTTTCCATTTCCTCTCTGACCCCTCTATCCCCCTTTCCTCCCCTCACCCGTCTCTACCGTTTCTCTTGAATCCCCAATGCTCTCCATCATTCCCCTGCCTCTCAGTCCCCTCTCCTCATTTCTCTCTCTCTCTGTCTTCTCGGCCCCTTCTCATTCGGTAATTGAGTTCACAGTTGTTCTATGCGGTCTCATTATGGACTTCCCCCTGTGAACTACCCCCTCTGCTTCCATGCTCTCTCTCTCTCTCTCTCTCTCTCTCTCTCTCTTCAGCTTATCTGTACTCACTCCCTCCCTCCTTGCTTTCACGCTCCCTCCATCTTTCTGCAGGGTCCTAGTGGCCCACCTGAGTTTGCCGTTCTTCTGCGTGCTCTCGTAGTAGAACAGGAAGTGGATCTCGTGCACCCCCTCTGCGTCGGGCCCCCGCAGCCACATGGGCACCTGGAGGGACTCGCCCGGCTGCAGCGCCTTACCAGGCAGCTCCACCTCCACCACCCCGGCCTTGCCAGCACTAGAGGCGGGAATGGCACCCTCTGGTCCCCCACTGCCACCGGTGACGCCCGATCCATTGCCGCCGGCGCCGAACTCAGCGGGAGAGACCAGCGAGAGCGTGGCAACGTCGGAGGGTGGCGCCGAGACGGTCTTGTAAGCGGAGCTGTGCTCGGACGCGGTGGGTGAGAGGGGCGTGCGGGCGTGGCCCTGCCCGCCGCGGGCGCCCAGCGTGAAGAAGTGCGGGTGCGTGGAGGCCACACGCAGGCCTGCCAGCGGCACGCCGCTCACGTTCACAAACTCCACCCAGGCCTTACGCAGCTCGCCGCACAGCAGCGCCGTCGGGAAGTGAAGGAAGAACACCTGGGAATGAGAGAGAAAAAAAGAGGGAGGGATAGGTGGTTGTAGAGGAGAAAAAGAGAGGGATAGAGAGAGAGAGAGGGGGGGGAAGAGAGAAGTGATAGAAGAGAAAGAAAGAAATTGAGGGACAGAGGGAAGAAAAAGACAGAAGAGAGATGGTTACGGCAGAGGAAGTTGGAATGAGAGAATGAGAAAAATGGACGATGGGAGGAAAAAGAACAGGGGAGTAGAGAGGGAGGTAGGGAGGGAGAGAGGGCAAAGACATTTCAAAATTGATTCTAGGAGGGATGAAGGGGAGTCCACCTATGTTGTCCGTTGTGAGCGTATATGTGAGTGTGTGTGAGCCTTTGTGTGTGGGTATGTGTGTATGTGTGTGTACCTGTGTGTGGATGAATGTCATTTATCCGTCCATTAGCTGATGGCATTGGGTGGGGGGGCTATCATTTACCCAAGTGACTGATTGATGTTTGCTAACAGTAACAGGCTTTAAAAACAGACTTTATGGCTCCGTGCCAGAGAAACCAAGCCAGCAAGCAGGCTACTCACACAGACACACAAACACACACACACACTCACTCTCTCTCTCTCTCTCTCTCTCTCATATACTCACACACACACACACTCTCTCTCTGTCATACACTCACATACACTCACTCACACACACACACACACACACACACACTCTCTCGCTCTCTCTCATACACTCACTCACTCACACACACACACACACACACACACACACACACACCACACACACACACACACACACACACACACACACACACACTCTCTCTCTCTCTCTCTCTCTCTCATACACTCACTCACACACACACACACACACATATATACACACACACACACACACACACACACAGCGGTAGCGGAGTGAGCTGCTGGGTGGCTACGTAGAGGCAATGGAATAGGGCCCTTCTGCAAGGCAGGTAAGTGGGAGCAATGCCTCACAAATGCTTTTGTTTGAAGGAGGTTAGTCATCCTACCCTGACTGGCAGGACATGTTGTTTCAGTGTAGCTAACGCACGCTCCAGGGCATTTCAACTACCCAAACACTTTTAGATTCTAAATATTGTATTTCCTGAAATAAAAACTGGTATTCAAATAAAAATTGGGGTTTCATACAGTGGCCGGGGGCGTTAGTGACACAAATGAAATGTGGGCCGGACTGGAAAAAAATCATTCTGGCATCCCAGTGAAGCATCATTTACCATTTACATTTGTACCTCTTAGACTTCACATATTCATCACCTATATTCAGCAACCCTTAGCCACACAACCCAACCCCAACCCCCCCCAACCACACTATATGCCCCCACCCCCACCCCCGCCAATTTCTGCAGACAGACACAATTTCACTGCATGTTTTACACCCAGTTACTATATGCATGTGACAATAAACGTTTCTTGTATCCTTGTATTCCATGATATCAATACGTTATTTTTAGCGCTTCAACCACAAAATGTATTTCTGCAAACTGTGTGTTGGAGAGAACCATGTCTACTGGGTCCAAGCTGTTGCGAGAAGACACATCAATCAGGAGCACATGATTAATCTCCACATCAAGGTGTTTGCAGTTAGTATCTCTCCCGAGTGTGTCCAATACGATAAACACAGCTGTTTTACATGCCTGTGTCTAAATAGTTTCCTTTGTCTCCATCAGTTTTGTTTCTAATAGGTGAATGACAATACGTAGTTGATTTGCAATTAAAAGTGTCTATTTAAACATTAATGAGCATAAAAAGGTTATCTATTCTCTTGACCTGCGTCTGTGCTTTGAAAATGTCATGCACATGTGTAGTTCATATAAAACTGTCTGAGCAGGGGCATCGAAATTCATCTCTAACTAGGATATGTAGTTGACGGAGCATAGACCAAGCTCAAACTATACAGACCAAGCTCAGACGGGATACGTATTAGCATTAAAAGCCTGTCTCGAATACAAGCTTACCCCAAGCATTTTTTCAACTGAAGGCAACAAAAATTATGTGGTTGAGAATATCTAGGTTTGGCACAGTCCATGTACATGGCATACACACATACACCAACACACACACATACACATACATACCTCTAGCAGGGGCATAGGTGGAGTAATGATAGGGTCAAGGCGATGGTCTGGTCCATGTCTTACGCTGGTCTTTTCCTCTTTGGTCTGATTGAGTCGAGGGCCCTGAATCTCCAGATCCTGCCGACCACGCACACTCAGACCCACCGGAATCGCTGCAAACACACATGCACACACACACACACACACACACACACACACACACACACACAGACACAACAACACACACATTTATGTTCACATGCATATAATAACTCAATGACACAACCACACAAAGTTGTAAGCCTGTGTTTTGAAACACAATTAAGAAAATCTGTGCATGTGACTATGTTAAGTTTAGTGTTTAGTGTGGCACTAAGTAAGTGTAACCCGTGTGTGTGTGTGTGTGTGTTTGCTTGTGCATTCGTATACGCCTGTGCACACCAACCTTCAGCAGAGCCGTTTCCCAGGTCCCCTGAGCCCAGGTTATACACCACTCCCAGAATCCTCAACTCTCCAGTCTGGTGGGGCAACAACTTCAGCCTTGCCTAAGAGCAACACAGACAGACAGACAGACAGGGAGAGGGAGGGGGAGAGAGACAGAGGGAGAGAGGGAGAGAGAGATGAAAATGTGTGTGACGAGAGGGGAAGAGTGAGGGATATGGCTGACGGAGGGGTGGAGGTGAAACACTCACCACTTTGGTCTCTTCTGGACTCATGTTGAACTCTGAAATGACCTCAGTAGTGATGACGTCATCCTTCGGTGTAGTCTTGAAAATAATACAAGATTAGCAAACAAACAAACAAATGAATACAAATAATGAGTTTGCACCTCTATGTGCATGAATGTGTGTCCACTTCTCTAACTGTGATTGCTTATTCTCTGAGCCTGTGTGTGTGTGTGTTGTGTGTGTTTGTTTGTTTGTTTACCTGTGGGTTGAGTGCCTCTTTCTCATTGGTGATGCTCTGAGAAGAAGTGTGTGCATTGTCTGGTGGTCGGCTGAAGTCTTTGGGTGTAAACTTCCATAGCAGCGAGAGGTCAGACAGACTAAGAGGCACCCGCAGAGGGTTCCGGAAGGATACCTCCACAATGATGGGCTCTGAACAAAGACAAGAGACCACATGTGTGCAAGCTAGAACAATTACAAAGGAGATCTGGATCCAGACATACTGCCACCATTGTGTGAGTGTGTGTGTGTGTGTGAGTGAGTGTGAGTGTGTGAGTGTGAGTGTGTGTGTGTGTGTGTGTGAGTGAGTGTGAGTGTGAGTGATGAGTGAGTGTGTGTGTGTGTGTGTGTGTGTGTGTGTGTGTGTGTGTGTGTGTGTGTGTGTGTGTGTGAGTGAGTGAGTGAGTGAGTGAGTGATGCCTACCCTCAACAACAGCCAGTGGGAATCGGAGGTTGTCCGTGTGCTGGCTGAGACACGCCTGTGTGGGCTGGAACGAGGGCGGCACCACGCCCCGATTCACCATGGCCACCACCTGCTCCTCCAGTCGTATCCAAAGGCGCGAGAGGTCAGCATCACACTCCTGGTCCAGCGTCACATGGGTCGCAGCTTGCTTCTCACCTAAATACAGACAGACACACACACAATTCAATTTCATTTATACAGCATCATTTACAATTGACTTGTCTCATGGGGCTTTACAGACATTAACAAGGAGCCAATAGCAACAGGGGTAAGGAAAAACTCCCTTGTGGTAGTTATTCTAGGAGGAAACCTTGGGCAGATCCACTGCTCAAGGGGTGAGCCCAACTGCCAGGGGTCATGCAGGAAAAGTAGTCAGTAGTTACTATAAGTGACAGACTACAATTTGTTCATGGTTTTGGCTGAGCATCATAATAATTCAAAAATATTTTCCCAAAACATTATATGGTAGTAAAGCCATATGTGGTTGTCTACACACACTCCAAATCAATAGCACATCTAATATCACAATAATAATAATCACAATCTGTCACTGCTGGCTTTCATCCACCCAGATAGAAAGACCATTTCACTGTTGAAGACCAAAATGTCCAAAGTTTCTGGATAGCAGGATAGTAGATCTTACACTATGAGAATCTGCCATTGAAACGAATGTGCCGAGGAAACTAATGGGCAGGCAGGCTGTTATCCTGTACCGAGTCTCTATGGTTTTAATTATGAATTTTCTTGAAAGTTTAATTGAGCTGAAAGGCCCACAGGGGAGCACAGTCTCCTCCTGCTTTACCGTCTCTCAAAGCTGCTAGCTGCTGCTCTGTTGCATGTCTGTCGGAGAATGGGGGTTTATGTGTCAGACATTCAACATATGTGTGCGCGTGAGTGTGTGTGTGTGTGTGTGTGTGTGTAAAAACGAGTGGCAATTACTACTAGGCAGGCAAATTGTATTTTCAGACGCAAAATTATTATTAAGGTGTGAGTGAAACCCTCTCAGCTCATTTATTTCAACTGCCCTGTTTTTTTCATACACACATTACATTAAATAATTTCAGTGTATGCACAGCCTTTAGAAATATACTTAAACACAAATTCTGAACTATAGCCCTGTTGTAGTGTAAGACGCTAACTGACCGAGGCAGGAAAAATTAAACTGAAAGTGAGTTTTTGTGCCCTATTCAGTTAGTGTTAGCTGGCAGTTTGTTATTCTGTCTGTGTTGTTCCATGGTTAGTACAGTGGTTATTATATGATTTGACTTTTATAATTAGCATTTAATACAACGTTCTCCTGTGGTTTATGTATTTTCAGACAATACTTTGGAAATTACTGTAAAATACTACTACTACTATAATAATAATAACAATAATCCACAACTACATTATTATTACACAATTACTAAACACAGACAAATGTTGAACTACTTGTCCTCAGTGCTGTGCATGTGTGTGTCTGTGTGCTTGTGTGTCTGCGTAAGGGCATGCGCATTCTCACCCTCAGCGAGCCTCCGCTCGTGGCCAAAGAAGACGCGTGTCTGTGCGCTGTTGAGACAGGGCAGCGGCAGCTGGGGCAGCACGCCCTCTGACTCAGTCTCCCCTGACGACCGGCTCACACTCTGTGGGCAGAGGTTAACACACACCTGAGCATCTTTTGCACCTCACAAACATACAAACATTCACACACACACACACACACACACACACACACACACACACAGACACATATAAACACATACACACATAAACACATCTCACACACTGCTATCCATCATCCCCTGCTCCTACTCTTCTCCACGACTCGTCTTTCTGTTCACATCTTTGTTATGACACAAACTCATGTGCATTACTGTGTATGTTTATATATATATATATATCAGTGGCGACTGGTGGTCACAAAAATAGGGGAGGACGGGGTAAAGTGGTCAGGTGGGTGGGTGAATGAGCGGGTAAATGTGAGTAGATAGGATGGGTGGATTGTTGAGAGAGAGAGAGAGAGAGAATTACAAAACCAAAAAGGTGTCTTGGTGCTTGCTCTTAGGGGGATTGTTTTAAATAAAATTAATTTGTTTTTTGAGGACACATGTCAGCATGGGAAATACCATACAGTGCAATGAGTATAGTTTGTTTGTGGTAATGTCAGTTGTCTTTTGTGCTTTACACTGCAATATTGTGAAAGTGGCAGAAATGATTTTGAAACACAGAAGACTGCAATGGCTCTGCAAACTCCCTATAGTTGTTATCTGAATTAGGCCCTTCATCCCGTCCCCTAAATTCCAGCTCCTGCATGCCCAAATACGCCGTAGCATCAATCAAATGCTTCTGTGTATCCCTATTACGATGTGCTTTAGCACTGTGCTGTGCCACTTGCAACCAGGCACCTTCGTCCACAAGTTGATCAACGGACACGCTACCAAGCAATTTTACGCGAATAGCTGCACCAACGTGGTACTTGCACTTGTCGTGCTGCTTGGTGGCCCTTTCCAAATTTTTAAGGTCACTAAATCCCTGCAAAGACCATGTTTGAGATTTCCCTACCAACAGACAAGGCCAGCATAGACGACTGGTGGTAACACTAGCAGTTAGCCATGGGTACCTTTCATACCATGTGGTATTAAACACACTGACCATACCATTTGTTTTTTCAATGTCAATTTTTGGAACTGGTCTCCCTTCTGGAACTCACCTTCTCATCATCCTCCAGTGTGTGAAATGGGGTATTTAACATCATGAATACAACGCCTCGTTTTTCCGTCCTTTTTTTTATTGACACAACAAAGCAAAACTCTACAAAGGCTCAAACTCTCTGCTGTCCACACCATCACGAATGACAGGTCTGTCGATAATGACAGTAGTACAAGACGTTGCGTGTCAACCCGTCAACCCACCCTTTCATTCTGATTGGGCCCATTGACGAATGCAGCTCCAGTTATTGGCTGATTGATAACAGACGAGCATTTTGAACTGCCCCGCCCAAATGGAGGACGTTCCTCCCTTTTTGCCATTGACTCCATGTTAAAAGAGGGATGGATGTCAATGAGGGAGTAAGGGAGGACTGTTCTGTTGTGTTTCTGTTTTCGAAGTGATAAAATAGAATTATTTCAGCAGTTTTGATATGTTTTTGCATGTTTATCTATTAAATATCTGTGTTTTTTTATAAATTTCTCCTGGAAGTTCTTTCTTTAAAAATTTAAGGGAGGATCTTCCTCCCTTTCTTCAATGGAGGAGTCGCCTCTGATATATATATACACACACACACACACACACACACACACACACACACACACACATATATATAAATGTTGTGTGATGCATCAACATGGTTGAGCGTTAACATTATTTACACTTACAATGTGTGGCCATATTAGGTTTACTACATAATGCTTTCAGTTTAAATAAATTAGCAAATAATGATGCGTGTCCCATACATCAGAGGATGTGAGAATATAACAGCATTGGCAAAAAGTAGTATGTAGGGGTGGCAATTGATAGGTTTTTATCAATATCAATGTCACTGTCAATTATGCTTATCAATTCTCTTAGTAATTCTTTACTGTATAGATAACATTCTACACAGGTTTTCAGTGTCACAACCTGGTCTATAATATAGCCTACACTACTAGAATACCATTGCAGCTTATTAGAATAAGGGAAACCATGTAAACTGTCATCTATTTCAATTTTGTATTCAGAAAGGCCCACTGACCATGGTTTGAAAAACATGCTGGATTTGATAAAGAGGAAGTGATAATGTCAGAGGGATACAATTCCAGTGAATTGAAGCATTCGATTCTCAGTTCTACTCGGTTCTTGGTTCTCGATTCACAGCTCTATTAGTATGTGTATGTGTGTGTGTGTGTGTGTGTGTGTGTGTGTGCACCCATGTGGGTTTTCTCACCTTGTAGACGTAGAGGTACTCCCTGAGGAAAGCGGCTTGTTGGGTGGAGTTCTGCTGACTGTCATTGATGAGAATGTGCCTGAAGGCGGCAGCCGCGTTTTCAGGCTGCTGGAGTGTGTAGGACTGTCGGCCGATGGTGAAGTTGATGTGATCCTCCGCAAGCGACCAGCCCTTCCCACGATACACCTGCAGTGCTTGGCAGTAGCAACGCAGTGCGTGTCTCCGCTGAAGAGATAGAGTGCAAACGCAGAGGACATCAGAGAACAGATAAGTTGTTGTTTAGTGTGTGTGTGTGTGTGTGTGTGTGTGTGTGTGTGTGTGTGTGTGTGTGAGTGTGTGTGTGTGAGTGTGAACATACTTTGATTTATCAGGTAGTCTGCACTGGCGTATGTAAGCCTGAGACTGCATTTGCATGTGGTTCGAACGCTTGCTAAAGTGTGAAAGATTGAGATAAGCCTCAGCGCACACAGTGAGTTGCCTCTGCGCACACAGTGAGTGTGTGTGTGTTTGAATGAACATACTTTGCTTTATCAGGTCTGCACTGGTGTGTGTAAGCCTGAGTCTACCTTTGCATGTGGTTTGCAAGCTTGTTTAGTGAGTGAGTGAGTAAGGGAGTGAGAGTGTGTGTGTGTGTACCTGTCCAGCTTTGCTGTAGCGGTGTCCTGCCAGGATCATGTGGAAGGCAAACTTGCGCACCATTGGGTTTCGCATATTAATGAAACAGTGTGCCGCCTGCTCCAGCAACAGAGCACTTCGCAAATCAGAATCCTAAACACACACACACACACAAACGCAGAGGAGGAGAGAATAGTGATTAATTAAGAACTTACAAAAGCAGTAATCAGCAATCAGTTTTACACACACACACACACACACACACACACACACACACACACACACACACACACAGAGTCCTGATTATTTATGATACTTAGAGGCTCTTAATAGCCATCAGTATTTTCATCCAAAATCTAAGTACATCCAAAATGCAGGAAACTGCAAATTTACAAACAGCACTTCAGAGCCAAGAGAGTCATGAGAGTCATGAAAGACAGTCCTTGCAACTCTTACTGCTGTTTAGATGTGGACACATGATAACCAGCATACAGAAATTATCTACTGGCTTCTTAGTAAAGCCATTATCTTAAAAGCAATCTTTTGCAAGACTTCTTGGTATGGTTAAGTGCCATTATTCACCAACTATTCACACCAACACAATTATCACTCTCAACTAACTTCAAAAGTTTAGGTGCAGAATACAGATTAAACAGCTCAAATAATGACAGAGGTGTGACAGTGAAAGAATTGTACAGTCATCACAATACATCCATACACACACTCACACAGAAACACACACACATGTACACCAACACATACACACACACATGCACGCACGCAAGCGTGCACACACACATGCACTGGAGCTCACCTCGCTAGTCATCTTGATGAGCAGCGTAGCAGCGTCAGAGTACTTTGCCTGACTCTTCAGGATCTCTGCACTCAGCAGAGCACAGCGCTCAGCTAACATCATGTTCCTGACACACACACACACACACACACACACACACACACGCACGCACACACACACACACACACACAGTACTCAATCAGCAACAACAGCATGATTGTTGGCTAATATCACGTTCTTTAGTCACATACAATGAGAAATGACAGGACCAAGTATGGCACATTTGGAGGAAAGACAGCAGAACTCTGTCCATTAAGTATTGTGATAAACCAGTCATCAACATTCAATAAAACTGGATAGCGCTATTTAGCGTCACATTACACAAATTATGATGCTACCCACTTAATGTGCAAAAGCAGCTTCAGATAAACTCAACAGTCAAAGATGTATGATGTGGAATATTTAAATGAATTTATGCCAACACTCAAATTAATTGATGCAATGCCACTCCATCCCCTGTGTGTGTGTGTATATGTGTGTGTATATGTGTGTGTGTGTGTGTGTGTGTGTTGTTCTGT
The DNA here is from genome assembly GCA_015244755.2 of Tenualosa ilisha. NCBI lineage: Eukaryota > Metazoa > Chordata > Actinopteri > Clupeiformes > Clupeidae > Tenualosa > Tenualosa ilisha. The sequence continues at coordinate 1,557,530 of PYXC01001217.1, forward strand.
GAGTCCACGAGGCCGTACTTGCACACGTCTCTGTAAGTCTGGATTGCCGTATCCATGTAATGAGCTGGATACGGTCGGGGAGCTCCAGGCTGGAGAAAGGCAGAGACCGCAGCCATCTCCTGCAGAGGGAAATCCAGAGAAGGAGGGATAGAGCAAGAGTGAGAACAAGATACAGAGAAAGTGAGAAAGAGAGAGAGAAAGACAGAAAGTAAAAAGAATAGAGAACATGAGTAATTTCAATTGAACCAACCAGGTGTGTGAGAGTGAGTGTGAGTGTGTGTGTGTGTGTGTGTGTCTGATGTCCTAGAAAAGCACAGAGCCATGTCTTCCTCATTACAGCAGAGGGAATCGAGCCAGTGAAGATGGAGGAGGCATTAATCATGTGTGAGTGTGTGTTTCTCTACAGCGATTGTGCCTCTGTTCATGTGTGATTGTGTGTGTGTGAGAGAGACTGGATAGGTCACTTTCGGAACTAAAGTTCAACTTTCCTGTCAGTACATACAAATACACAAGCATGCATGAGTGCACTTGCCTAATCAAATTTGAGTGTGTACGTGTGTGTTTGTCTGCATGCAAACATTCCTACATTTCTGTGGTTCTAGATGGCTGAACGCAATATAGATCAATTCTGGGTTTGTGTGTGTCATAAAAAACTTTCATTTGTGCACAGCAATGATTATATAGGTTTGCAGGCTTGTGCAAGTACATTCAACCATGTATGTGTGTGCGTGTGTGTGTGTGTCTCACCAGTGCCCCGGCAGCATACAGCATGGCCTGATCAGAGAGGAAGTCCTTCTTGGCGGTGTGGTAGCAGCTGTAGGCCAATTCGTAGTGCTGCACCAGGAAGCACAGGTCAGCCATCTTACGGATCTGAAGCTCTGGCGCCTCGGGGGGATAGCTGCCGTTGACATCACATGGGTAAGAGATCAGAGGTCAGACTAAGAAGGTTCCATCACAAATTTTTACACCTCCTTAGGAAGGCCATGTTGGCAGATTAGGATGTTAAATTCACCACCTAGAACACCTGGTCTTAAGTACCATGCAGTCTGCATACTAAAGCCCTCCCTAAAGACCTAAACCCTGGATATTCAATGAATTTGTGCACGCACGCACACACACACACACACACACTTAGTTCAGACCATTGAGATTGGCCCGACAACAACAGCCCCACAGCATTCATAATTGAATAATAATAATTGAAAAGAATTGTCCTATAATTCAGGTATCTGAAACATATCCTATACATATGGTACACTAGTTACATCCACACAACAAATGTTCTACAAAGAGGGACTTGAAAATAAAATACAAAAGAAATGGTTAGAATGTTAAACTGGATGGATATTTTGCATTCATTTTCATTAATTCACTGTATTTATTTGCATTCAAAGTCAAATCGAATATAAACTATGATAGTGTGATGGACTTGTTCATGTAGGTTTGTTGTGTGTCTGTAGACAAGTGAATGCGCAACACACATCCCACTGACTTCTGAGTTCTTGATTCTGAGTTCTTAACACCCTAACAAAAGGGTTCTATATGTAGTTTGCATGTATCTACAGTCTCTGTGTGTGTGTGTGTGTGTGTGTGTGTGTGTGTGTGTGTGTTTGACAGAGAGAGAGAGAGAGAGAGAGAGAGAGAGAGAGAGAGAGAGAGAGAGAGAGAGAGAGAGAGAGAGAGAGAGAGAGAGAGAGAGTGACTCACAGTAGTCCTGCAGTGTTCTTCAGCTCATTGATGCTCTTTTCAGGGACCTTCCCACCACCAAACCACTTCTTAGTGGCTGAGAACAACGACCTGCTCAAACCCTTTCGAGAAACCAACTGAAAGAGAAACAAAGAGAAAGAGGAATGAGTGAAAAATAGAGATTGAGAGAGGGCAGGGGGTATACGAATGGAGATGAAAGGAAAAGGGAGGAAAAGACAGACAAAGAGAAGTCACGACAGACAGAGAGAGGAGAGGAGAGGAGAGGAGAGGAGAGGAGACTGGCATAAGAGTTGTTCAAATTGAGAGCAAATTCATGGCATCAATCATCATGAAGCACAGAGGGGATGCAGAGAACAGAAGATCTATATCATTAGCTTTTGTTCTCCCGCTCGCTCCCTCCATCCTGCCTCTGCCACACACACACACACACACATACACACACGTCCTAAGACAAACCCAAGGTGAAAACACACATCAGCTTGCAAAGCTAAAACACTTTTATTTGTAAGTAAAGATGCAACAATCTGATATTTCGATCGGACGTCAGTCCTGATATGGAAAAAAACCCTTTAAATCGGGTATTGGAACAATTAGCCAATCCGTTTCCTAAACTTAATGACTGCAACAACCTTGCTACGCTACTGCTGTGCTACAGCTGGTTTGCAAAGACATGGTAGAGCATGTCAGCTAGGTGCAGCTGAAAGGTTTAAGCAACACACAGATTTTCCATGATCATAATGATAAAGTTAAGGTCATTCACTTAAGTTTTAATGAACACACCTGCAGATATTTCACCTGAAAAGTTCCTGTTAGCTCATGTTGAGTCTGCTTGTCAGCAATGTACAGCCCAATGTTAGTCACCAAAAGGATATTGCAATATTGCAAGACACATCTCTCCTACAATCCAATACAGATTCTGCTGAAGTTGTTCATGAATATTTATTTAAACTGATAATCAACATCTGCAGCAGCCTACGGATTTCCACTAGCACCTTGCACAGAAAAAAAGTCTGTTTCACCAAAGTCCTGTAGCATTAGGTTCAAAGCTGAGAAATTTAAAGTGACAGGAGCCTAATTAGACCTTGGCCCACAAACATCAAATACAATGTAATGAATGACTGGCACACACTTGTTTATTTTTTCTGCAGAACATCCTCCTTAGAACATACGCTCTTCCTTCTTGAAAAAAATGCAATTCAGCAAGGTACAGTGAGAAAATAGAAAATGTGGACACTCAAGAATATGCAAAATTATAGACTCCACGAGGAAATGACGGGGCACTTTGTCTCCATCCAAAACCATACCTAACATTTTCTGTCTCTCTCACAACAATGTGCGCACGCACACACCCACCCACTCACAATGTGAGTGCCTAAAATTGTGGGTCAGTGTCTAGACTCACTCCGGTACAATGGCTCAGCCAAATCTAATACAGGCGTGTGCAAAAAATGACAGAATTACTAAACAAAATCATGATGAGTGGTGCATCAGCCGTCTAAGTTGACTAGAAAAGTAGACAAGATGAACTACATACCTAGATGTGTGTGTGTATGTGTGTGTGTGTGTGTGTGTGTGTGTGTGTGTGTGTGTGTGTGTGTGTGTGTGTGTGTGTGTGTGTGTGCCATCCAGGCCTGTACATATGATAGTATCTGTTACGGTGTGTGCGTGTTTACATGTGTATAAACCTGATGAGTTCTTGTGTATGTAATAGATTAAAAAAAAAATGTGTGTGTCACTATGAGATGTGTGCATGTGTGTGTGCGTTGACTGAGCTTGCGAGCACCTGCATACCTGATCGTTGAGCTGTCGGATGTTTTTCTCGATGTGGGGCAGCAGGCCCCTGAAGGTGAACTCCTGGATGAACTGGCGGATGCGGTCATGGTCATTGAGGGTGAGCCAGGCCCCGTGGGTGCCGCTGGTTACAGGAGGGCCTCCTCCTCCTCCTCCCACACTGGACTTAGGAGCCTGCACCTCCTCGCCATCCACCACCTTACCCCCTGGTTCGGAGAGAGCCGGCTCCGCTGACTGGTCCAGCTGGAGAGGGTGCTCGTCCAGATTGTTGGATATGCCATCTGATGAGGGCCAACACATCATTTTACATTCGTTCATCATATGGATAAACAGTTTTTTTGTAGTGCACTGGGACCATGCTACCAGTTGATTTAAATTGTATATTTACACTTTATGACTATAAATTTTTATTTTTAAAATGAAAAACTACTACTGTCTGTGCAACACATGCATTCTGGTGTATTTATATGGGCTCCCTCTAAGATTGTTGCATTGCACCCCCAGGGCTTTAAGCTCACCTGTGACAAACAAACAAACTACTGAACTTCTTAATAACTTCACTGTGTTCAACGGAATTGAGAAACAATTGAACAATAACGATTGGAAACAACCGTCCTTTAATTAACGATCTGAGATTCTGAATCTGAGTTTCTGACATGTAGTGAACATCAGTTACATACTTGATACTAAATTACCCTCCCATGTGGCACCTAGCAAGCACAGACCAAAGACCACAGTAAACTGCTCAGAGTGCACCGTGGGACTCACTGTATAGAAAAATATAGCATTCTCCCACAACACTAGCTTCGACACTTATTAACTGCAAAGTGAGCTATAACACCACAACGTTAAAGGTCACCTTTGGCAGGGGTGTCTCCTTCGTCCATCTTCGAAGAGTTGTTGAGGTCATTCTCTACACTGTTGGTGGACGCAGTATCGTCAAACACATCCTACACAAAAATAAAAACAAACACACACCCACAAATGGCCTGTCAACAATAATAGAAACATTTTGTGAAACATTTAATGCAAGTTTTTGAAGCCGTGTCTATGGTGGTTGCAAGCTAGATCTGGCTGTCAGAGGACATGTAGAGTGTGGCATGTGTGGTATCGGTCATCTGCTGATCTATACATGCCTGTGAGGGAGTGTGTGAGTGAGTGAGTGAGTGAGTGAGCGAGTAACTGAATGTGTGCATATGTGTTTGCTTGTGCTTGCACACCTGTGTGTGTGTCTTCTGCAGGTACTGGCTCCAGGGGTCAGGGATCTGCTCCTCTGAGCCAACGGCTCCTCCCTGTCTGGAGTTGATCTTGAGCAGGTAGCATGCCTGAGAGCCGTACCGCTGCTTCATGTCCTCATACACACTCTCTGCCCTATGACAGAGAGAGAGAGAGAAAGAGAAAGAATGTGAGGGACACCTAATCCATTATAGCATCATGCGTCATAAACACAGAGAAAGACGTGTGTGATGGAGATGTGGGCGAGTTCACAGCCCACGCCTCTGTTCCTCTTCCGTCTCTCACATCACGTGTGGCGCCCGCCCCCACACACACACACACTGGAAGTACAGTGTCTGGAACCCAGCGGTGTGTGGGTTACTAAATCTCAAAGCCAGGGGTCCAAAAGCCTGAGTCAAGTCGCTGACACGTGCAGTTCTGCAGTTCACAGTTGATTTAACTTATTGGTCTCTTTGACAAAGAAAGAAAATAAAATGTCCTGATGGGCCTGCCACTAGCAAGTGTACACTGTAAGGGCAGAGGGCAGCTAGTTGTTTAAATGGAGAGCAATTGATGTCACAGGTAGATCCCTAACCCTATTAACTGGGATAAGAAACTGAACACTTTCCCTCTGTGTGGCTTAAAGCAAGAAAGTGCCCAAGAAAGTGCCCATGACTGTGAAGTTCAAAGATGTAATACAGTGCACAATTACTGCTTTTCAAATTTTCAACAGCCTAACCCTCACCTGAATTCCAGCACAGTGCCAGAGACCTTAAATCTCCAAAAATGTCTATGGGCTTGTAAAACAAATGAACAAACACACACACACATACACACAAACACACACACACACACAAATTACCCCCGACAACCTACCTTTGCTCGTCACCATCGCTTATGTCATGCAGGAGGACGTAGTATTTAAGTGTGTTGGGGATGAACCAACGCGGGTGTGTGTACTCGCCGCTGTGCTGGATCTTGTGCTGCTCCTGGGACAGCTTCAGGAACTGGTCCAACGGCACCGTCTCTGACGACGACACCACAAGCATGCCTGGACACACTAAGTCAAGGAACACACTCGTATGCCACCATATGTATGTGTGTGTCTGTTGTGGCAGAGGCACAGGGGCAATGAGTAATGTCTAGATAGATAGATAGATAGATAGATAGATAGATAGATAGACGGATAAATAATTGTATAATCCCATAGGAAATTCTGGTATATAGACAGATAGATAGACAGACAGATAGACAGATAGACAGATAGACAGACAGACAGACAGACAGACAGACAGATAGATAGATAGGAAATTCTGGTATCCTTAAGCCTCTACAAGGCTTCCACATGGCATACACATGACATACATACATTGATACAAAGAGTAAATCCTATTATTTGAGCCTTTTAGGGTACTAATTTGTTTGGTGTGGAAGTAGTGTGGAATGTGCAAGGGGATGCTATGGTAACACTAGTGCAAAAGTGTCAGTGCAAGTACATTTCCAACGCAGGTTATGTTCCTGGCAGTGTTTAAGTATAAGTATGCTACACATATAAAACACAGTAAAATTAAAATGTACTAAAATAAAACACTAATATATATATATATATATATATATATATATATAAAAGTTAAGAGGGCAGTGCAAAATCTTCTAAAAGTGTATATGTAACAGCACACTGCATATACATACAGAATACTGTATTTGCTCACAGAAATTGTTTGATAACCAACATGTTCTAGTTGACACCATGTGTAGAGCGTGCAAAAACCACACTGCTTTTCCATCTGTGTGAAAGGCTGAAATGCGAGGTGCAGGCCTACTGAATGCGAGGTGCAGGCCTACTGAATGTGAGGTGCAGGCCTACTGAATGCCAGTGGCAGACCTAATGAATGTGAGGTGATGGCCTACTGAATGTGAGGTGCTGGCCTACTGAATGCCAGTAGCAGACCTAATGAATGTGCGGTGATGGCCTACTGAATGTGAGGTGCTGGCCGACTCAATGAATGAAGTGGAGTGTTTGTGGTGGATTCAAAGGGCTCACAAGCTGGAGGTAATTTCAGTGACTCTTCCGTGTGTATTCAAAAGGATACAGGCCAGGTAGTGGTTGAGAAACTCGTGCTCAGACGCCGGCATGGACTGCAGGAAGATCTCCCTGTACGCCTCAAACCAGGGAGTCGTCGCTAGGAACACATACACGCAAAACAGAGAGCTCTGTCAAAGTGGCAGATAGACATCAACTTCCCCATCGACACCGGCTGACAACCTGCTGCTTTTTTTTTTTTTTTTTTTTTCCAAACAAGCCAGTCATAAAAATAGTGACTGATCAAACATGAGAGAGAAATACGTCTGGCAGACTTTGATCATGCTTTGGATTAACACTGAGCATGTCAGGCGTGGGTGTCAGGAGAGATTGGCTGAAAACAGAGATAGAGTCATACTAATTGAAGTTGTGTGCTATCTACCCAATCAACTTTCAAACCAAATACACATCCACCAATCACAGCAGATAAAAGGACGCACATTTTGTGTCATTATCACTGACACACACAGTAATTACAAAGTCTACTGACTATTAGAGAAAGAGGAGGAAAAAAAAACATTTACACAAACACACACATACAAAAAAGAGTGTGTGGGCATTTGTAGGGAAGATGGGTACATTGCAGACAGACTCCAGGCCAGCATGAACTGGCCACCTACTGGAAGCACTAGAGTTGATAGGCTAGGGCACAGAGGAAGTTTGGCTACAGGAAGAAGTTCTGGAGAGAGGAACCGGAAACGGACACGAGAGTGGGTGAAATGACTCACGGCTGGGACCCTTAAGTTCACAATGCGTCTCTCAGAGAGAGACGGGTTTAGCTAGAGTTAGATTATGGAGGTTCAAAAAAGTCTTTCAAGTTCTGTTTTCAACCATGCAGTGAGTCATTCACTGGGACACACAGAGAGTGCCTGAGAGAGGAGACCGACACCACCACCTTGAGAGAAGAACTGGGGAGAGAGAGAGAGGAGGATTTACTACACGGCTCAGCTATAAGAGGGGGCGAGAAGAGAAGAGTTAAGCACTACACTACGAGGAAGCGAGACGGGGGGGGCAACCCCAGGGCGCAAAGACTCACAACAACACACGACGTGACGACCCAATCAGACTCACACTTTCAACAGCGTATCAACACACATGTGCACACACACACACACACACACACACACGGAGGCACACACACACTCCTAATCAGAGGAGTGAGAAGTCAGTCAGTCTGTCTTTCCATCTCTCTCACACACGCATGCACGCACACGCACGTACGTACATACATGCGCACACACGCACACGCACACACACATACATACACACACACACACACACACACACACTTGCCCCCTGCCGGTGCCTGTGAATACCTGTGAAGTGACTGCTGGAGCTGAGTTGGGTGAGTGTGTCCCTCCAGCTGGAGTACCAGGGCACACTCGCTTTTAATGAGCGATCTGAGAGGAGAGAGCCGGGCACTGCGTTAACCACCACGTGTGCAAATAAACACACACACACACACACACACACACACACACACACATTTCGATGGAGTTAAGGGGATGGTCTCACTCAGGTGTGAAAGGCATTTTACTTTGTGTGTTACTCACACATACACTCACATACACACTCAGTCAGCTGCTTTTCTGGGTCCTCTGAGGCATTTTGTGTGTGTGTGTGTGTGTGTGTGTGTCACTACACAACAAAAGATTGGAGATTGAAACTTGGAGATAGACCTATTAACAAACAGTTTTCAATTTTCCACTGAAATGGACAACTGTATCATGGGCCACTAGTGTAGATAAAGAAACCCAGGAACACAGTGACCGTAACCATAACACACACACAGACACACAGACACACACTAAACAAGGTTATTAAATGTGTGCACACTGACAACCCTTCACACTGCATCACTGAGTGTGTGAGTGTGCAATTATAAGTGTGTGTATTGTACTTAAAAAAAACTCTTACCAGCCATCCAAGCCATGAGAAAATAAAAGAGAAAATTAAAATGAATAAAAATGAATGTCAGACAAAAATAAATAAATGAAAAACACACACACACACACCTTACATACATATATACATACATGCACACCCCTCACATTCATACACACATAGTGGCCAGTCACCCTTACATGCGATCCCACTCAAGTAAGCATTGAGTTCCCATTTTTGTGAGTCTGCTGCCCTCTCCAGGCTAAGAGGGAAAATGCAATGTACGCGCCTTTCAGCTGTGTATGAGGGCCCGAGAGTTAACAAAGTACAGAGGGAAATGATCAGTATTTTCAGAAACCCAAAGATAACCGCCCAAGCATTATATCTGCAACGATACAACCATGGAGCAATGGAAGAGAAATGCGTTAATATCTGAAAATGATATTAATTATAAATATTTAAGTCACGACCCTTTCCAAATTTTCTGTGCACGATATAGATTCTTTCCACCGTCTTTGGTGTCTTTTTTACAAACACACTTACATGGCCATACTTCTCTTAGGTTCCACACATGACCTTACACAAAAAGACAAAAAAAATACAAATGAAACAACATGCACGCATACGTGCACTCACCACTGATGTTGAGGTCATAGTCTCCTGCGGTGATGACGTTGGCACTGGTCGTGTCAGGTGGCTGGCTAGTGGCCACGGCGTTGGAGAGGGCGGAACGGACGGCGCCGCTGTGGGTCGGGCGTGTGCTGACGCCCGTCACGCAGATGCGCAGACTCCGCACTGCAACCAGCTGGTTGTTGGGGTCTCGCAGGTGCCCTACGGCAACAACACAAGAACAAATAAGACAAACCCATTTTTCCTTTTCTGTTTTTTTTTTTCTCCAGTGTAATACACATTTTGACATCCAGGACTGCATGCAGAGCGATTCCTTTATTTTGGACAAACAGATAAGGACGAGCTTTGTCCCTTACTCCTGCTTCTAGAAACTGAGAGTATTGTGATCAGAATGTATGTCTTGTTATTTCTAGTCATATGCAGTCATTACGTTAGAGCTAGGCCTGACTCGAATGTCTTTCCACGTATGACATGACTCTTTATATTTCATTCTTTTCCTGCTGTTCCCAGCATTAGAGATAAGGTGGAATATTATGTTCTTGGGATGTTTCAATGCTTGCACTGTTTGGGTTTGTCCCATGCGTCAGTGGCTGTCTGTTCTAGTGTACCACGCTGGCACTAATCATGGTCTGATTGAGTGTGGTCCACATCAACTGGGATGACCAATGGCACCTTCCGTCAACATGGAACTGTACTTGAAGTCAGGCTATTTCCTTGTCTAGTTAGAGCGACTGGTGGATCTTTATGTAAAACATGCTGCCCTTCCTTTGATGTGCATCAATGTAAATGAAACCCTGTTCCTGATTTTTCTAACCGTCATCTGACTTGGTCTCCTGTTCTACTGATGTAACCTCAAAAATTACTCTCAAAACAGTATAGTATACCACACACTGTCTTCTTGACCTTGATCAACCAATTGATACCAACCCATCAGCCTGCATATCAGTGCCCTGATGAAGTGACTGATTCAACACACGCATCCACTGACAACTTCTGTTTAAATCTCAGAGAACTGAGCGACCATACAGCATTAAAAAATATATAATTTAAAAATGATTTCTTTCTGTACACGTTTATAATATAATAATTTTGCCGTCACAGTGCAATGATACAGTATGGCAGAAGACGTAATCTTTGGAAGATGTAATCTTTTTGATTAGGTATTGTAATGGATTGATAGACTGTGTCTGTGCTTTTAAAAAAAAATTGTTTACATGACAGTTCATGGTGTGGATCAGCTGCATATTCCTGGTACTGTAGGACCATCAGTCTAACACAAAGAATGCACAGGGAACACATACCACATACTGTCTTTAAATTCTTATAGTAAGTAGGCCTACACTGTACACCAACATCACATCAGCTGGGGACCCTGGCCTGTACCTTTAAACAGCTGAGAAATCCAGCTGGGTAACCAGCTCAGCACTTCCCAATCCCTCTGCCAAAGAATGTAAATCTAGTTAGTTAGAGACAGACAAACGCGCATTCACACCCTCCCACCCAAACAAAGGACACACACACAAGCATGACCACACACACCCTTAGCACATATAAGTGCACTTTTACCAGAGAGGATAAAAACGAAGCTAGAGGCACAATCGTTCGTTAAGTTCCATGTTCTATTTTCGCAAAGGGGAGAGGGGGAAAATCCCCCTTTACGCAGACCAGAGTCGAGCCCTCCTACACTGACACAGAAGATCATTGAAAAGTTCATATTGTGACGTTATGTGACACTTCCACTTACGCAGACCGTTTGCTCCCATTGTAACATATTACGTTGCTCTATCTTGGTCAATATTCAATTATATTTACTCTTACTCTGTATGCTAACAGTGTGGGTTCTGTCAATTAAGATGATGGTAATCTCCATACAAAGTCCACACAAACACATACATGTTAGGGTTGCAAGTATGGTCAATACATGGTGTGTATGTTGCACGGAATTATATCAGGGTGGCCTAGCTTTTCAGTTTGTGGGCCACATAATGAAAAGCATAACTCGCAAGGACCATATCAAAATGAATGGGGAGATCTCCAAAACTCCAGATCAGCGGGTCACGCTGACTTAAAAAGTGTATTGTGCGAATCCTTGTTTAAATCGGAATTGAACAATGTTCAAATCTACCAGTACAGCGCTCAATAAAGCTAAAAAATACATTATATATTTGCTCACTATGTCTGTGGCAACATTCACAGCATGACTGTTACCATGGTGACAGAGATAGTAAATAAAAGGTTGCCTGTCAGTCATACTGCATCCAATAATTGGCTACTTTCACCTGTATTAAACTGTCTCTGTTTATATCTTTTTTGACCAAATTATCTTTTCAATGGAAAACAGACTTGCATCCATATCCACGTTGTTAAATCACTGTGACAGAAAATTGAAATTAGATTTTTTTATTCTATAATTACATATAATTATATTAGCTCATAAATCTATAATTAGATTTATTGTTCTATAATTAGAATAATGATATTAGATTAATGTAACAATGGGCCACTTTACAGTTTATTTCTAGACTTAATGGCAGGCCGCATGAAAGAGAGCAATGGACCGAAAACGGCCCCTAGGCAGTAATTTTACCTCCCCTAAATTATATACTCATGAATGTCTATCTATTTTATCTATTTATTCTGTCGTACAATACTGATAACTATTTATTCAATTTGGTCAAACCTTCATAGCATCCTCTATCCTTTTAGTTATTCTGCCATGTAGGCTATACTTTGGCAGCAACCTGTGTGTCTATGTTTGTCTGTAAGAAGGAAGAAAAGCTAATGCCAACTAGCCTAGGCCTACATCATTTGAACAACACAGGTGACCAAGACCTAGAAGATGCATCCCTCTGTACTGCTGATCCCCCCTTTGGGTCTCTACTTCTAATTAAACTATGCAGATCAATAGAAGTCATTCCCATTTCAAGTGTTTGTCTTTTTCAAGTCAAAGTATAATACCCATCTGGGTGGAAGTTCTTAGGCTTGCGTGCAGACATCAGACAACCACATTAAATTGCAAGGGAGGACACAGCAGATAATTTCATTTTATTGTGGAGGTGACCTTTCAGATATCAATCACAGTATTTGATTGTGGGTTTCTGCTCCAGAAATGACCTCAGATGGAATTTTAGTTAAAACACTTCATCTATGAGACTACTTGAACCACTAGTTTGCCTTCTCTCTTCACTGAATAGTCAGGGACTAGTCACTCATCACTGATCTATTTCAGGAAGAATGTTGTTTTTCTGCTAAGGAATATTTTCTTCCTAAGCCAAGAAAGGCTGCAACAATCAATCTAGATAATTAACGATAATCGCTTAGTTGTCAACTACTAAATTAATCTGTAACTATTTGGGCAATGATCAGCCTAAGGGCTCTAGGGTGAAATTCATGATTGGCTGTTGTTTTTTGATGTTTTTCACCATTCTCTGACATTTCATCAATCAATAAACAACTAACTGATCACAGACTAACAACAGACTAATTGACAGTGAAAATAATCATTAGGCCTAGTTGCAGTCATAAAGCCAGCAGAGTGGACACTGCGTTAATCAGTCGTTATGCTCGGTGCCATTCAAAGTGGTAGACAGTCTTACTGACTCTCCTCCATACCACACCCTTCGGACTGACCTATGGATACTAGTTGAATAATGTATGTGACATCATAGCTGACTAGTCAGAGTTCCTTTACTTGTTTAATACTGAAGCAGAACGGGTACACTAAATCAGGATTCTAGCCTATAGGGAACACACAACAAATAGGATTGAGAGCATTAGCATGAGACTGTCCAGCAGTTCCACAGAGCTAAGAGCAAAGTGTGGTCATTCAGATGGTGTCTGAACCATAGGTCCAAACAGCACTGGCATAGGTCAGGTAAAAAAACAGGGTGGAGAGGGCACTGACGGCAATGACAACAGACAAGCAAAAACTATTATGCCTTCTACCGTGAATGTCCCTAGTTGTGTTGATGAATGGGAAGGGAGCATGACACTGGCAAGTAGCTCTTTGCAACAGCAAGTTCAGCAAGAAACAGTCCACGATGCTGAGGTGGAGTGAGGACCACTTTCCAAGAATGACCCCAACCTAAGCAAGTTCCAGGTGACAGCTTATGCTACTGACAAGAAGGCTCAGGTAACTGAGACCGAGCACGCAGCCATGTCATCTGAATATCAGTGGTAGGACCAAGAAAGACAAGAGTTCTGAAAAAACTGATTGAGCAATGTCATCCCATATAATATTACATGTCCTGGATTCGAACAAACCCTGGATATTCCACCTGGACAGTGGAATCAAAATAGAGTAAAGTGGCCAAAATGAAGCGTGCACGATACCAGAATATATTAGAGTATTCCTAACTGCAAAAACGTTCAATGTGAACGGAGGTGAAGATAGCGCCAGCCTCGAAGAGTTGACATTCCTGCGGCTGTCTGCCACATCACCTCGGTCAACATTTATGTTAGCAGGCTACTCAGCTTCCTTTGCTTTCTACACAGTTTCGCAAGCCTTACAAAGTACTCTCTTTTGCAAGTTAGGTCAACACTGCTGCATCTCAGTTGGAGGTTTATTCTTCCTGTCTTCCAGATAATCCCACTTCCCCAGCCAAAGGTCCAGCCAATTAGCCTAATCAGCTAGCTGTCTAGCTAATGCGCCCGGCCCTAGTTCACGATAGCTAGCATAGTCTCTATGCAGTGCCTCCGAGGGCCTCGTTCACTCCCGTAATCCTAGTCGTGTTTTAAACGAAATAAGAGCTCACAGATCGTACCAGGGTAAAGACAAAGGCTGACTACTCAAGTGGCTGTCCATGCGATCAGATGTCAAGACTGTGAGAGAGACAGAGGGCCGTGTTGATATTCCATGACTCACACATAAGCTAAGCTAGCGTTAGCTTGCTCGCAAGTCTCTTCCTGTCACTTGACTGACTGTGACAGTGTAGTGATGGCTAGCAAAGTCTCACAGCTAGCTTACAAGCTAACATTAGCTAATTTACGTTACCAAGTTGCTAGCGTCAGCCAATCCACTAGCATAGCTGCACTATTTAAATAACGTCTCTTTTCAACCCCTTAAGCCCCATACTAATTTAAACCATGCTGTAAGTAACAGTCAATACCTTCAGAAGTGAGCCGACAGAAAGGCCGCAACAGCTCCGGGAAATTCAGATTGTTTTTGCGGGTGACTTTCTCTGCATCTTCGCTGCATAACACTGCAACCATCGGGACGAAAGAGTCTTGGATGAACTCCTGAACTGACTGAACACACTGAGCCATTGCGCTGTTGGTCTTGCTTTCTCAACAAGCACCAAGTTCCGAATGGCTCCGTTATTTTCTCTTGCCAGGGGAACGGCTCTTGAGTTGAAAACAACTCCCTTAGTGACAGCCCGAAGCGGCCATGTTGAAACCTCCAGTAGCCTGCTGATCGATTCTCCTCCCGACACCCACCACGGCTGTCATGTGATTACCTTAGCACGGACAATCAACAGATGAGATCAGCCAACGGTGCAGCACATTACTACAAGTTTTGTAGGCATAGCTTGAAATCAAACATAGAGTACCCTACTGTATGTGGACCTACGTTTCAGGCAAAACATGCCTTGCAGTAGACCTACTCCAGCATATCAACTCCCTTTGCATTTGAACAGGGTGGAACAGAATGAGAGTGTAGGCATATGACTTCTGTCTGCTCTTTGCTACCTACAGTAGCCTGTTGTCTTTGTCCCTGATCCAAAGTCTATTACCCCCTGTTTGTTTTTGAATCAAATTGACCAGTTTTAAGTTAAATATCCAGTTTCTGTTATGCATGGAATAAAAAAATGGAATAAAACCTTAAAACATTCCAGTAACACTACAACACTCTACAGTCTTCTCTTAAGATACGACTTTGACCTCTTTCTATCAGGAAACTATGTGACAATTGGATCTGAAAATGAAAAAAAGTAGTAACTGTAACTTACATTTTTTCAAAATTAAGTAGCTTAAACATGCAGTCTATATTTCTAATAGGTCTAACTTGTCTCTGCCTTACTGAAATGTCAGACCTGCATCCTTTAGCCCAGGGGTGGGGAACCTTTTTGACATCAAGGGCCTCATCAGTCTTTATAACTTTTTTTTTTTTTTTTTACACATATAGACACTTATAATTACCGAACATGAATCATATTCCAAAGTTCCAAAGACTGACTAACTGATTGTTAGGCTACATTACATGTGAGAGCACCAATTTCAACAAAAAATTTCTACACTTCTACTCTTTATTACATTCAACATGGAATAATCTCAGTGTCACCTTCTGTATATTTTTTTATTTTGTATAACTTTAAACATTATTACTACGATACTACATTCTGCATTGTCAATCTCATAACACATATTCATTTCAGAGTGACGTTTTTTTTTTTTTTCCTCAGCCAAATGGCCTTGCCTCACCCCGGCCAGACATTGTTTATGTTTCTTAGCAGGTGCTTTTGTCCAAATAGAACATAGAACATTTGAACCAAAGACCAACCTCTAGATCCAGCACATTCCCGGACACACACAATGTTGCTGCTGGTTTCAGATTCATGGAGCTGGGGTCATGTAAGACCAGGGATTTTTTTTTTATGTTGTACTCAGACAATGGAGAGTTAGATCATGACGAGGTTGCTGAATGAGGATGCTGAATGCTCTTAGGCTACATTTAAGCAAATGCGGAGAAACATGCTCTTTAGGTTCCTATATTAGATTTAAAAACTGTTAAATTTAAAATACTAAATATACAAGATTTAAAAATTCTTAAAAATGGCAGAAACTTTGTTCAACAGAACTGCAATAATCCCTGCACATTATTTAATGCCATTGATATTGCCCAAACTGCAGCCCAGGTTACCTGGAGTGATGCTACTCCCTCTAGCTGTGAATGTTTTTTTACTGTTTTTTGTGGATAAGATTTCAAGCATTACAGCTATTATATCTCCCTCCTTGAATGATCCATCTGCCATGTGCCACACGGTCTTTAGCAACTTTGAACCTGTGTCCCTCTCTCTCCTCTTTGAAACCATTGGCCAGCTGAAACCTGTAACTGGGTCTACAGACACCATCCCTCCTCATCTCATTAAAGACACTACTGACGCCATTGCAGCCAGTATTTCAGCCATCATAAACAGCAGTCTAATCTAGCCTAATCTAGACACCCTAGTCTACTTAAATATAGGCATATATTCAAGCTCCCATTTTTTCTAAACAGAAAATTGTGTTTAAACAGCTTCAGTCTTATTCAGACACAAATAATCTCCTAGAGCCATTTCAATCTGGTTTCAAAGCTCGTTTTACTTTGCAAACCTATAGGCCTGTAAAAACAGTATGGACCTTGGCCCTCTGAGTCCTTTTGTTAAAGACTCAGTAAAAAATCCAGGTGTGATGTTTGATTCACATTTCTCTGATCAGACTCCTATCGAAAGTCAAACCTTTTTTATCGCCTGGTAATTTAGAGACACACCATGCTTTTATTACTTCCCGCCTTGCAATGAACTCTCTGCTGGTCTCTGCTCCTCCGCTTTGTCAAGGCTTCAACTGCTGCGGCACGGTTCCTGACCAGAACACATCACTCCTGAGTGAGAGTGAGAGAGCATATCACTCCTGTTCTTTAGGATACATTTTAAAATTCTGTTTGTTTTTAAGTCTCTGAAAAAAATTGGCTCCACCTTACATAGCAGATCTCTTACATCTGCACACATCCATGAGATCACTGAGGTCCTCTGACCAACTACTGTTAACTATCCCTTCCTCATGATTAAATAGTAAACTTGTTTGTGTCCTTGATCAGCTATTCGACTATGTTTAACTTTTTACTTAGATGGACTATGCAGCACTTTGGTCAACTGTTGAATATGACCTTATGTGGAATATGACCCTTGGAATTATAATAAATTTATGGGATACAATTTGCTCAATAAATCTGAATCTATTGAAATAAGTCTGGTTCAACATGAAATGGTAAACAAATATCCATTCAGCAAATGGTGAAGGACTCTTTTAATTCCCTGAGAAATGCCTTGTCTGAATTCTGCTTCATCTCCGATAGATGTGACAGGCTATACATAAAAGTTTACTATAGGTTATAATACAAGAATCCATACACACAATAATATGTCCTTTAAGTTTTAGTTAGAGATTTAGTTTTAGTTATGTCCTTTAACGTTACGTTAGAGATGTAAGAAAGGAGTTGTTTATAATAGTTCTGGAAGACTTTAAATTGGCCTAATGTTTTAAACTTAGAAAGTAATTCATTTTTACAGCAGTCATACTTTGAAACTATGAAAAACCTTGGTAACAAATTGCCATGCCTTTGCCATAAAGTGTGTGTGTGTGTGTGTGCGTGTGCGAGAGTATGTGCGTGTGCAAGTACGTGCATGTGCATATTTTAGACTAGCTAACATTGACCTCAACCTGGACGATACCATATGTCAGAAAGTCCCGTCTTGTGTTGCTGTTCTTTGGCCAGCTTGCCAATGGGCGGAGAGTTGCCGGTAACTAAAAAGAATCCAGGAAAGAGGTCAGACGTGTGTTAAATGTCAGAGAGAGAGGACTGAAAGATGGATGATTCTGAAAAGATATGTCCTGTGTGTCAAGACACACTTCAAGACCCCGCACAGCTTCCATGTAACCATGAGTGAGTTCATTATCTCTTTCTCTCTCTCTCTCTCTCTCTCTCTCTCTAATATTCATCGGCACAGGCATAGATTACAAACAGTCAGTGAATTGGTGTGTTGATGATTTCTGCAAACTAAGATCAAAGCTAGAATTATGTTTAAATGTCCATATTACTTGCATGATTAAGGATCAGAGAGTATCTAAGTGCCATTGTGTATTTATAAACATCAATATTAAAATTGACAAAGCCTAGTTAAAGGAAGTTACTGCTGAACTGTAAAATGCATGCGGTGGACTATAAGTCAGTAATGTGGTATTGCATTTGTTGTCTGGTATGAATAATAGTTTAATATCACCTCTTTCTGAGAAATAGTTAAACTCTGCCGCTGAAGTGAAAGTATATTTTGGTTGTTGTGCGTGAGCATTACACGGGTAATACCCGTGAAAAATTCCCTTACCAGCTTTCAGTTTCACTTTCCACAGTTGAGTTATAAGCAGAGTGTTTATAAGCCTCTCTTTCTCTCTCCCTTTCTCTACTTTGCAGGTTCTGTCAGAGTTGTCTCCAACGTGCCCTGGACTTTAGGAGACATTGTCCAGTGTGCAGAAAATCAGTGAACAATGACTATATCTGTACTGCAGTGCCCAGCCAAACAAGACGTGCTAGAGTAAGTTTCACATAGTGCATGCTTACACACACACAAAGGTGGAGAGAGAGACCGAGAGAGAGAGAAATCTTATAATTTGTTAACTTGTTGTATATAGATAAGAAATGGACGTACCAGAGATGCCACGATTTCCCCCTTCCTAGGGTCTACTTTTGGTCCCTTTGCTGGCTTATCAAAGTAAGTCTAAAATATTGTGTGAAATTACTCTAGCTTTAACCGGATGCAGGATCAAAACAACATGTAATCCAAATCAATATATTTAATTTTGTTTGGATCTCAAAGTAAGTCTCAATTCACCTGGGAGGCCACCTTAATATATGAGGCCAAAGGATTGAAAAGATTTCTGTTAAATTCTCTTTCTTCTCTTTTTGACATCACTCTAAATTTTTTTTTTCAGTCAAATCAACCAAACGAGGGCTCCTCTAAACCAGCCTGCTTTCCCCAATGCCCCCCTAATTCCAGCTACAGCACTTGCTTTCCGCAGTGCCCCCCTATTCCCAACTACAGCACCTGCACCTGCGCCTGCACCTGCTCCTGCCTTCACGCCACTAGCGCAGCTGTTCACTCCACCTGCCCTCACACTGCCAACGCAGCCATTTCCGACATCCACTGCAGCACAGTCTGCTGGTCTGGCTCATCTTCCTATTCGTAGGCTATTCCAGAGTTACGCCATTCCTCAGGTTAATGTGCAAGATCCTCCAGGCTTGCCTGTCACTGAGAACGAAAACGAGTGAGTCTCCACAATGAAAGTAATTTAAAGGAAGCACTTTGGTACAACACTGGGGTAATACAGTTATATAGCTGTGCATTATTTTGTTTCATTTAATTTTTTTCATGTTTACAGAGAGATTCAGAATCTGCTGAATGAGCAAGCACAGTCAGAGCAAAGCAGAACACTGCCTAACAACAGGTGAGCTACACAATGTAGAAAACATGCACATAGGCCTACAGGACGCTCTCTGCAATTTCACAGCCACACTAACCTGGGTGTGCAACTGAATGGTTACGTGTGCAACAGTTAGCTTTCATTATAATCAGTGGACCAGAGTTGAGAATTGTGTACACATTCAAAAACAGTAGTTTAGTAGTCTTCTAAATGCATGTTGACGTTCAGTGAACAAAACGCCTTGGTTGTGCGTCATGTCTATTTTTCCCCTTTTTCTCTCCATCATAATGTATGGTTCTGCTGCTCTCTTTTCAGCGTGGGGGTGTTTGTTTGCCCCTACTGCCAGCAGGGGGGTATGGATGAGATGGATCTGCGTGATCATTGCAATACCCACCACCTCCATGACCCTACTCGCGTGGTCAGTATCACAGTAACGCACACCGCTTCGGTCTTGAGACTTCGGTCTTGACCAGAGATGGTTTATCCTGTAGGCTATATTTGCATTGTATATTTCTGCTACTATATTTCTGAAGACTAAAGGAAAGACCATTGCTAGGCTAGGCTGGGATTTCATCTCTTTCTGCCTTCTGTCCCCTAGGTGTGTCCTGTGTGTGTGGCACTTCCACACGGAGATGAGAACTATTACAGCAGGAACTTCATTGGCCACCTGAATTTGCGGCACAGTTACTACAGCGCAGATATCACTGTGAGTTTCTTACAGACAAGATCACAGGAATAATCACATCCACAAGCAGTCCTACACACAGAGAAAAAGAGAGACAGAGAACGATACTCAAAACAATAAACTTGTGTTACATGTTCTTTTTCTTTGACAGAACACCCATCAAAGTGATGCCATGAATATTCAAGCAGCCATAATGGAATCCTTCAGAACTTTACCAATCAACCAATCAACCAATTTCTGATGCTGCTCACTGCACATAACACAATGAAATAATAGAGAGTATGTGTATGGATGGATACAATCGAGTTGCATTAAAAAAAATATATATCATTCAACATGATCAGTTGAGTCTGTCACATTTATCTGTTCTCTGTCATTAGCACTGTCATTATACATTACTTCAGCATTACAAAATGGGCTTTTGTTATAATGGTAGCATATGCAGCTCAGTCACTACTGTCCTACACCATTGTCAGGTCATTAGATCTTCTACTTGATTTCTCAGGGTTGAAAGGAAAAACTATGCAAATATGATGCAATGTACATATGTAAAAATTCTTTCCATGATTCTGCTGTGCCAATGTGTGTTTTTTGGAAGGGATTCTCGCTTTTGCATTTTGGGTGGTGGGTTTTGTAATTTATTGATAAATTATATTTTTGTCTAAATTAAAATCAAATATTCAATTTCATTTTAAGTGATCATTGATACCTAATTTGTGCATGTATGAATTGAGTTACCCTGATAACAAAGATGCTTCAGTCTATTGGAAGTTATTGTGAGTCAGCATTTTTTCCTCTGCATGAACAATAACTAAGTGCATAAACACTTGGCACTTACAATTCTCCACCCTCTATGTACTGATAATACAGAGCAAAGTACCAATGACAGACACCTGCAACAAATATTCGCACATGTACATACAAACACACATACAGTATACTGGAGAAATTGAAGTGAGGAAGTTTAACTCTGAATGCTCTATTGTGCTGTATCTGAATGTATCACTGAGAGTGTATCACGCATTACTTATGTAAGTTGTCTCTTACACTCCTTCAGACTTAACAATCTGTTCAGTCACACACATGCATGCACGTGTACACACAGACACACACACACACTGAAACAAGTACCTAAGACTATGTGCTGTCCTGATGAATACTTAGCTATGAAAGTCTCACTGCATATAGGCTACACTTTTTTCTTGTAGGTCATGTAGGTTAATGTACATAGAACAGAATTCATTGCTGTTCTCTTGTTCGCCATTTTGATACAGACAAATCACGAGCATTCTGATTCTGATACTGTACATGTGAAGGTCAGTTGTAATATCTGAACAGGGTGATCACCTGTGATTAGATTTTGAATATCTGAGAACATTAACTTCACATTGGTGTGTCTGGTTGCTCCCAGTGCCTATGTATCTTCTCCTCTCCAAGAAAGGAACTCCACAAAAAGAACGAAAGTCCACACAAAGAATACAAGCATATAGTAATTTTCAGACATTATCTCCTCTCATGATCAGTTCTCAGCTAATCTTATCTCTGAGAGTGTCGCACCTTACCCTGTCCCACTATATAACTCCTGGTCGCTCACAAACAAATACCAGACTCCATCTTCCCACAGATGGTCAGAGACTTGAAGGAATACTTCGAGAAACACTTACAGACACACTCAGGGACAACCTGAGGACTCAGCCTAAACATGCTAGCAAACAGCTTTGCCATCTTCTTTCTCTTGTGCCTGTGTAGGTTGGTAAGTACATTGTTGATCAGTTGTTTGTGTACAGTATGTGTAATACATTTGTATGGCTCTAATATGTCACTGGTTGGGCCAGCTACAATAGCTTCAGGCTACAATAGCTTCTTTGTAGGCTACTGTGTGCAGTCAGTTAAAGTTTAAGTAATGATGTGGTGCACAGATCTACTCTATGGTCAAACAATGAATAGGCATTTGCACTGACATTGTTCAGGCTTTGTAGAATCGTGTTATGAGAAACTCAATGTTTTTTTTTTTTTTGCTGTTTTTTTTTTATCAATCCCCCTTACCAGACACATTCTGCACTACCAGGTGAGTAAGAGCCACGTGTGAGTGTGTGTGTGTGTGGGGGGTCTCTGTTTGTGTGTGTGTGTGTTTTATGCAGGTGTGCAGGTGTCAAGAGTTTTATGCAAGTGTCTATATTTTTTTGATATTTCACGAATCTACATCTCTACATAGATGAGACTGACATGGATGGAGGAAGAGACTTGGACATCTTTGACATTAATTCAGGTTAGTAGAGTCAAATGAAGCACGATCTATTCTACTGAATAAGAAATTGGAAAAGAGTCAAAGTTTGTTATGCTGTTGCCAACTGTGCCCCACAGAGGCAGGTCTGGATCTGGTAGAGGGGGATATAGTCATAGATGAGGTGAGTGTGAAGCCAGAAGTATGAGACAGAATTTTGCCTTCATTAAGGAAGTTGTCATATTTTTGCCCTGACATCATCATTTCCATCATGACAATCTGTGTGTGTGTGTGTGTGTGTGTGTGTGTGTGTATGTGCGCATACGCGTGTGCACATATGCATGTGACTGTATTTTTCTGTGTATTCGCTGCAGGATAAATTAAGAAATTCAATTATCGGAGAGCAGTATCGTTGGCCAATGCCTGTCCCATATGTCCTGGAAGACAGCCTGGGTGAGTAGTGCACCAGCACCTGCACTGTAAATACACACTGATACACACACACACAAACACACACACACACACACAAAATTCACCAAATTGAGTGACATCTGTACAGTTCCACTGACTCTGTATCTTAATCTTTATTATGTCTCTGTCTTTCTGTCCAGAAATCAATGCCAAAGGAGTCATCCTGAAGGCTTTTGAGGAGTACAGACTGAAGACCTGCATTGACTTCAAGCCATGGACTGACGAGAAGAACTACATTGGTGTGTTCAAGGGCTCGGGGTAAGCACTGGCATTGCAACTTCTGGATCACCACAGAATATGCAGGGTACAGCCGACTATAGCAAGACTTCACAGGACATGTAGCTTTAGCGTCATCCCTCTTACCTTGCTGCAGGTGTTTTTCCTCAGTGGGAAACCGGCGTGAGGGGAAGCAGCGTCTCTCCATCGGCACCAACTGTGATCGACTCGGGACAGTTGAGCATGAATTCCTCCATGCCTGGGCTTCTGGCATGAACAGTCACGCCCTGACCGCGACGACTACGTAAACATTGTGTGGGACGAAATCACTTCTGGTAATTAATTTATTTAAATGTCCAGTTAGAGGCTTAGTCAGTAATTTAACCTACAGGTCATCAATCAGGAAGCTTATCTGTCCCACCTGACATATGGAAATCCTGTTCCTGTTTGATCCATTGTGTATATATTATCAGATGTTGTTGATGTATTTGTATTTATACTTGTATGTCTGTGCATTTTATATCTATTCAATTTTCCTGCTGACCTTACAGAAACCTCACCTCGGGTTAGAAATTTTTCTGGTAGATACACAAAATTAATTCCCACCTGTCACATTTCTAGGTAAGGAGCACAACTTTAATAAATATGAAGATACTGTTGCAAGTGCCCTGGGTGTTCCATATGACTATGGCTCTGTGATGCATTATGGCAAGACAGCCTTTAACATTGGAGAGTTGCCCACCATAGTCACTAGAATCCCTGCATTCTCTGATGTGATTGGACAGCGCATGGGATTTAGTGAGAGTGACCTCGAGAAGCTGAGCAGGCTCTACAACTGCAGTGAGTACAGATTGTGTGGTTTAGTGTTGTACTTAATAGACTTCCCATAAAAGCAGACAATGCTATAATCTAATACATCTAGAACCCCCCACACTCCCATCCTACTCCAGACAAGACTTGAATCCCCCCAGACTATACTCTAATACATCTAGTTATTACCCCCTCCCCTATACACGCACACACACACACACACACACATACACATACACAGACAAAAGTCCCACTTTCTCTCTTCTTTGTACCCCACCAGCTTCCTCCTCCACATTCCTGGACATGTGTAGCTTTGAGGAGGCCAGTGTGTGTGGTATGATCCAGGGTGCCGAGGGGAAGAACCCCTGGAAGCGTGTATCAAAGGCAGTCGGAGGCCCACAGATAGACTATACCACCATGGGCCGCTGTGAGGGTGAGCCACACACACATGCATGTTTACACCACACTGTACAAACATATGTAGTAACATAGAATTAAATGTGTAGATACAGTATATGTAGGCAGCAGGACTGTAAGGGTTCAAATTAAAGTGCGATACTGACATATTTGGTAATCCTAAAGTCCTGGAAAATTTCCTGGCCAATGATAAATAAATCCTTTTGATCAGATATTGGATGATCTAAAATGACTGCCACTCTTAACTAAATAGTCACTTCTTTAACTTCATGACCAAACCCACCCATATCTCAAAAACATATTTGTGTTTGTGTATCTGTGTGTTCTTAGACTGCAAGTCACTGATTTCTCATGATCAAATGAAGAACTTTCCAAATATATATCATTTTAAATTTTATTTCTTCTGCTTTTTCTCCCATGTCAGGAGCTGGCTATTTCATGCATTTCGATGGAAGTGCAGGGGACACAGCCATTTTGGAGAGCCGTCTGCTATATCCAAACGAACCTCTCAATGTCTGCAGTTCTACCTGTACCAGAGCGGAGCCTCAGAGGACAAGCTGCAGGTGCACATCCGCGAATATAACGAAGGAGACACCAAAGGCACCCTCAGACTCATCGAGACCATCAGTGGTAATAGAACAGTCTGGAACTTTGGCCAGATTTAACAGTGTGTGGGAACTTTGTAGTAATATTAAGTGGGGTAATCAAGGATTGCTGATTGTACAGACTAATAATGAGACTAAAGGTTGTAGTGTGTGAATAAAGATCATGAAAAGATAATGTTAATGTTATCTTTGATGTTATTTTTCAATGTCTTGCAGGTGGTGTGAAAGACTCATGGGAGTTGTTCCATGTGACCCTCAACACCCCTAAAAAGTTCCGGGTTGTGTTTGAAGGAATTAAGGGCATAGGAGGAGCCACTGGTGGGCTCGCCTTAGATGACATCAATCTGTCGGAGACCGAGTGTCCCCACCATACTTGGCGCATCCGCAACTTCACACAACTTTTGGCCACCACAGCGATGGAAGTCAAACACTACAGTCCACGCTTTACCTCCCAAGATGGCTATACCTTTCAGGTAGGGCTGTACATCAATGGCAGCTCCAGCCCAGGTAACATGGCCATCTACCTCCACCTGACCTCAGGTCCCAACGACGACAAGCTCAAGTGGCCATGTCCGTGGCGACAGGTTACCATGGCACTGATGGATCAGAACCCTGATATCCGTCAAAGAATGACTAACTATAGGATGGTAACAACTGACCCTGACAAAAAAGTGACAAATTGTGAGTTCTGGTTAATATATATTACACGTTTATGTAAATGGACTTTTTTCTCTTGAAAAATATGGTTACTAATCTTTTTCACAAAGAATATGGCTTTGCTTTCTCTCAGCTGATGGATCTGTGGAGTACTACTGGGATGACCCAAGAAAAGTCGGGAGCTTAGCAAATGACGAAGATGGAACCCAGTTCTATCGCGGACCTGGATATGGAACCAGCGCTTTCATCACTCACGGTCGCCTCAAGAGCCGAGATTACATCAAGGGCGATGACGCCATCTTCCTCCTCTCTTTTAATGGTAAATGTGCCTCCGTGGGACAGAATCATGAATCAGAATCATGTCATTTGCACTGAAGACATCCAACCTTTTCTGATAACACTCATCTCTCCTCTGTGGCAGCTTATGCAGGACCAATTCAACTCTTCTACTCACAACTAACTGTCTTCCTATCTTGGTAGATTTGTCCTCTCTAGTTCCTCCCAAGACCCGCTCCTGTGGCGATGGTTGTCAGGGGAAACAGTCAGAAGCCCAGGCGTCCAAGACGTCCCAGGGAGCCTCCGTATCAACAGTGGCTGTGGCTGTGTTCGCTGCGGCTGCCATGTTGCTGGTTGTCTTGGTGAGCACCATGCTCTTTGGCAGATGGTACAGAAGAAGAGGTGATGAGGAGGGTGAACAAGAGATGGACATGGAGAGCAGAGGATAGAAATGTGAGTGTGAGAGTCTCCTCTCAACTGGCTTCTTTTGAGTTGAAATTTAATGTTTTTAACTAAAGGCCTATTTCAGCAGTTTAAACACATGGAGTATACAATAATTTGATTTATACAGTGTTGAAATTTATTTTTTCATTTTATTTTCAAATGTAGACATATACAAAAATGTCAGAAATGCATTGTCTGTGTACAGTATTTTACAAGATGTTCCAATATCTTTCACAGAAGATATCCATCAACAGACACCACTGTCTACACACATAACACAGTCTCAGGAAACTGGATATGCAGACAGCAGCACAATTCAAGTTGATGTCATGAACTCCAACAAAATTGAGAATGCAGCATAAAAGCTTATTGTAATTTTGATGTAAATTCATTTTTCTCTACTTTACTATATCACCTTATGAATAAAGAGGTGTATCCCAATTTCTCATTCTTTGATTAGCGTTACAAATGTACTATATAAAGTGTGAACATATTATTGAAGCAAGATGCCTTTAGTTTAGTGCAATGTCTTTAGCTGTATATGTGTAGATTAATTTTAGATGATAATGAAGATGCCAGTTATTTTGAGGCTATGCCATCGCTACCAGAATCGCTCATTCACTCATGGTCATTATAACCAGATGCGTATCAGCGTATTCCAGTTAGGCTAAGAACACAGAACAAATCAGTAATATGCAAAATAGGATTTATTGGATATAAATACATAAATTGTTTTTCCTGATTCCTTCAATCCACCCAACGAGGACCATTCTCAAATAAGAAAGACCACGTCCTCAGACACCATGACCTGGTTGTCGTCCTGCATGCGGTCGAGCAGTTGCTGGATCTCAAGCGGCTGGAAAGGATCCCCCTGGTTCTGGTTGACGTGCGACAGAAGGTCAGACACAGCCACTGACTGAGAGCGTGTGGACTTGAAGGCTTTTAGCAAGGCTGCCTTAAACATCTTCAGCCTGTGTGAAATGAATACATAATTAAAAAAAAGATCGGGGTCATGCAACTCAGAATGTTGCCACATCAAATATCATGAACCACAACAGATGGAGAGCAAGGATTTCATGGACACAGTACCTATCTTGACTAATGGAGCTCTTGGTCTTCTGAGTTGATAGCTGAGACAACTGGCTTGGCTGGGCTGTGGACAAACAATCATGGTCAAATTCTGTGTAAAGGCAGAGTTTATAGTTTAAGGCACAGTTTAAAGGCAGATTAACAGCAAGTTAATCAAACTCACTCTGCTCATCAGTGAAGTCATAAGGATCCATGCCATCTCCTGTGTCTGTGCGGTCCAGGTCTTCTTTAGAAGCACGTCCTCTTTGCCTGTGCCAGCAACCACAGAGACATGTCCATCATGATCTTTGGGAGAAGTGCTAAAGCAGCTTAAACTACATCTGATCTTTACAAATGAATTCATATGTATAGGAGCAGCTAAGACAAGTGAGCGTTTGCCTTGTGCTTCTCTGGCTCAGTGTTTCCTGGGTCTCTTGTGACGCATCCACATCCATGTCATCCTCTTCTTCTGCAACCTTCCGTTTCTTCCCCTTCTCTAGGACCTACCAAAAGACAGACACAAGCTTTGCCCACCTTCCCTTGTGGGTAAACAACGCATTCGCTGCCAGACATTAAGGGCTCAGTAAAGGAGCATTGTAGAGTTCGGTAGGATTCTAGTCAGTCTTGAATGTAGCCACTCTTTCACAAGTCACTGTTTCACAAACTATGTTTACATACACTGAAGTATCCCGAATGTGATCAGGATATTAAGTATCCCGGCTTTGCATTTGCGCATGTAAACACCTTTTCCTGAATTCAGTATTCAGAATAAGCCCTTATCCTGGTTTCTAAGAAATCAGGATATGCTAGGTGGAGTACTCTGAAAGGAACCGGGATAGTGTACCATGTAAACACCTTATCCTGATTTTTGACAGTTGCGGAGAAATATTCTAGCATGCAACATGCGAGATGGAATGCTGATAAGCGGTGATAAGTATTTATCATGTAAACAGGGATATTAATAACCTGATTTCTCTGCATTTATGTAAACAATTTACCCTGAACATGATCAAAACCAGGATAAGCCTCATATTTGGGATACTGAAGTGCATGTAAACGTAGTCATTGACTTGTATTTCACAGCACACCACACATGGTACGAGTTGACTCACCAGTAGCTGGCTAAAAATCTAGACCAGTGTCTAACATTAAGTCAACATAGTTCTTTCTTCAATTCTGAGTGACTTCTAGTAGCTTTTGGCAGCTTTCACTGTTACCTTCTTAAAGTAGGCAAACTGCATAAGCTCAAGTGCTGCCTCTGCATCACTCAGTTCAATGGCTTTGCTCATGCGAGCTTTGGCGTGCGCTGTGGCCAATCGGATCATGGTCTCAAGGGCTCTGGCCGTCACAGGCATTGTCTGTTGGACAACAAAATAGTTGACAAACTTCTTACTCAATTACAAACAAAAATGCAGAAACACACATATTTTGAGACACCACTTTGTTTTGGAATTGACGACATGACAGGCGATGGCGAATCATGCGCAACAGTTATGAAGGCCAACGTGTGTTTGTGTGCACACACCAATTTGTTATGCAGGTAGGTGTATGTATACAGAGGCACTGACCCGGGCAGATTCTTGGTTGACCTGGTCGTGGCTGCGGAGTTTAGAATACTCCTCTGCGATGTGGTCCGAGGCTTCCTGGGTAAGGACTGGTTTCACCAGCTTAGCCACATGAATATACTTCCTGATGAACTCCATGGTGACTATCTTCTCCCTGCATAGACAACAAAGAGGTTCTGAATAATTGAAAATAATACAAGAATGTTATATTGTTAACAAGTGGGAAGAAAAGGATATAAAATATGAATAGGATGAATAGGATCTATCTAAATAATTTTTTATTTTTTCCAAAAAAGCCCTCACTGATTACCAAGCAAACCAATCTGCTCCTTCTCAGCAACCATGGAAACCTGAACAAGGTACCTTTTCTTGCGGTGTCCATGTAGCACATTGTCTTTCTTCTCATAGATCTGCAGCTCCTGTTCAGTCGTCTCTGTGATGTTGGGGTCATCAGTGGTAAACACATCCACTGTGCTTCCAAGGGGCATTGCTGTTTGGGTACACATAGTAACATTAACTTTGAGAAACACTAAAGACCCAAGGATGTAAAAGTAGGCCATATAACTAGCTGCAATGTAAAACATCAGCCATCACTGTTCTTTTTTTCGCCAAATGTAAAGATGAACAACTGACAAATGATCCCCATCTTGTACTGAAGGCGGGTCATGACCTTTGAACCTTTACTCACCCGTTCCCTCTGGTTCCCCAGGTGTGCGGTAGCGGTGCATTCGAAGCACATGCTCAGAAATCTCACGGTCGCTATCTGGGTCCATCTGATCCAGGACGATGAAGAGCAGATCAAAACGAGAGAGTAGGGAGTCCTGCAGGCCGATGTTTTCCATGGGAGTTTTATACTGATCATACTGGGAGAGCAAGCATAAAGGGGTGTGGACATGTGGGGCCATTAAGATCAGCTTACAGGCAGATATGAGTATAGAAAATATGTCCTTTGCTACTGTCAATTATCATATATAGTATACATTTTGAAAAAAATGCCAAAGTTGCCTCACCCTGCCATAGACTGGGTTAGCTGCTGCCAGAACACTGCAGCGGGCATTTAGCCGGGCCTGAATGCCAGCCTTAGCAATTGTAACACGGCCTTGTTCCATCACCTCATGGATTGCAGTCCGATCCATGTCGGACATTTTGTCAAACTCGTCAATACAGACTACCCCTCTGTCTGCTAGCACCATGGCACCTGCCTCCAGACGACGCTCACCTGTGGCGATACGGACAGGAGGAGAGGAGGAAAAGAATTATTCAAATTCAAGCCACTCATAATAAAAGTGAAAAGAATGTGACAACTTATGTCAGTGAATTCATAGGCAGGAAGGTAGATAGGTATATATCTTGTATGGGAGATGAAGTGCGTTGTCCTGTACCAGTCTCCTGGTCAGTGGTCACTGCTGCAGTCAAACCCACTCCGGATGAGCCTCGTCCAGTTGTGGGAATTGCCCTTGGTGCAGTGAACAGCACATAGCGCAGAAGCTGTGACTTAGCAACCGACGGATCACCTGCCAACAAAAGTCATCTACCCATGAAAATCCAACACAAAAGCTCAGAAAACTCAATAAAAGTTGCTTAGTTTAGAATTGAGCACTGAGGGTGCAAGGGGTCACATGTTTGTTACCAATACTGCCTTCAAATACTTTAATCATACTGCATACTATAATCAATCAATACATTTTCTTTTTCAACAAAATAAACCAACCAAATGAATGAATAAATGTAATATACCAGTCATGACTCAAGAGATGTCAGCAAGCTGAGTGGGGGGCACAGATAAATTCTACCTTTTCTAAAAAGTTTGTGATACTGACATGCCCAGCCTACCTATCAGTAGAATATTAATGTCTCCACGGATGCGAGTGCCATTTTCCAGATTGGTCTCATTGCCACCCAGCAACAGGCAGAGGATGGCCTTCTTAATATACTCATGGCCATGGATACTGGGAGCTAGGGAGCCACTGAGGCGCTCAAAAACATCCTGCACAGAGAGAAGGGACAAGGCTATAGCATCCATCACATATCTGATGTGTGAGATATGTGTGTCACATATCTGGTGTGCCACCCACAGTAATAGACCTCCGCAGTGACATCAGCAAAACATAATCGTAAACCCACCCTGGTTCCATTCTGAAAAAGTCTATTGAATTTAACATGAATTTTTTTGAATAATCGCTGCTTTCAAACTATGCAAGTCACAGAGAAGTCCATGATGCAGACGTTTTTGGCTCCACACTTTTGTCATCCTTTCGTGCTAGGTGTTTATAATCCTTGTCGCCTGCCAAGAGGTGAACTTTGAAAACTGCTAACCAGGAGCTAATGCAGGCTAGTAGCCTCTGCGCCTGCTTTGCACATCACATTCAACAACAACAAAACATACACAGATGTAATGCATATAAATAACTTAACTTATCAAAACTGTAAAACCCTAACTTTTTCGTGTGACCTTAACTGAGAGAAAGTGACATACATAGCTGGCACAGAGGTTAGTATCCTGCATTAGCTCCTGGTTAGCAAAAATCAAAGTTCACCCCCTTGGCAGGCAACAGGGACCATAAATGCTAAGTGGGAAAAGATGATAAAAGCAAATACGTGGAAAATCTTGGACTTCTCTCCATAGACCATAGACTTTTAGCACGGAACCAGGGTTTCAAATATGTTTTGGTGAAATCACTACGGAGGTCTATTCAGAGGAAACTTCTCACCTTGGAGTGGGTTTTGCAGAACTTCTTAATCTTACTGACATCATCGGCTGAGAAGGTGGGGACTATTTCCTTACTCATCAACTTAATGTTGTTCACTAGGAGGATGGTTCTGTTTCAACAGAACCAACAATCTTTTAGAGAATGCACCATAGTTTGAACCAACAGATTGCTCTGAACATGAGCAGTATATCACAATCAAAGAAGTGCAGTCCATCCAAATCCTTCCGAGCCTCATTTTCAAAAGTTACCCTTCAATCCTTAGGAGGTATGAGTAGGGGCAAGGGGCTCTTTTACAGTGTGGAATTAAGTGGCTAATACTGCACTACAGTTTGCCAATACTCTCAAACATTTGACCTTTGATTTCACACCTGAAGGTGCCAGAGGTGAAGCCCCCCTGTTTGGCAGGCAAACAGCGATACACTCCCACCAGCTGCACGCGGTCCCCAGGCTTCACTTTGTCCACCAGGTCGTCATTGACGATAATGTCAACCGAGCGTGGAAGCTGACCAGCGGGGGCCTTCTCAGGCATCTCCTGTATGGTGAGCGTCTGGTGGTCCTTGTATCGACACAGGCCAAACTCTGTCTCCAGAGGGTTGTTTTCTTCATCCTACACACATGCAAGCACACCCAGACAAACATGCGCACGCAGATAAGATTTAGTCTGCAGTCAAAAGTTGTTGTTTTTTTTTTTTTAAATTACTGTGGTCTAATCAGGTAACTTGCTTTCAGTTACCAGAGAACAGAGAATCAGTCTTATTGGCGATAATGTATTTACACACACAAGGAAATTTGGTCTCTACATTTGTCCAAATTGTGCTGCCTGCTACAGCAGTGCTCAGGAAGCAGTGAGGGGTTAGGTGCCTTGCTCAAGGGCACTTCAGCCATGGTTCACTGGTCAGGGACTGAACTGGCAACCCTTCGGTTCCAAGCCCAAAGCCCTTACTAGCAGGCCATGGCTGCCCCTGGATGTGTCTTGTAAGAGAAGGAAAAAGGCTGCTTGTTGTTTCACACACACACACTAATTCTATACTTCACTTTAGTTGGATAGATTGCACTGGAGGGAAAGGCATCCAGTGAGGTGAGGTCTGTGTATTTCCTCTCTAAGGTCTTCTTGGTGGCTGGACAGTAGTGGACACTGCGCATGATCTTTGGTCTGACAAGAGAGCCTGTTTAAAAGACACACACACACACACACACACACACACCTTGTGTTACACAAAAAAGTGTGAACAGTGCCTGATCCTTTCCAAAAGTTAAAACTTTATAACTCTGTGCAAACACCCCCCAACAATTGTCTTTCCTTTGAAATTAAGAGCCTATTAAGGATCATTAGGATTTGTACTGTTTGAACGAAAATTAAGATCTGTGCTATTAAGATAATGACATTTCACATCCTACATTTCCCA
The DNA here is from genome assembly GCA_015244755.2 of Tenualosa ilisha. Taxonomy (NCBI): domain Eukaryota; kingdom Metazoa; phylum Chordata; class Actinopteri; order Clupeiformes; family Clupeidae; genus Tenualosa; species Tenualosa ilisha. Next base: position 1,590,568 of record PYXC01001217.1, read on the forward strand.
TCATTCCCACAATGGACACACTGAAATTAGGATAGAGTTTTTCAGCAACTTCACAATGTGCTAATTTTTCAGTAATGTATCCATGAAACAAATATTACAAGAAACAGAGAGCTCTTACACTTGGTGACGATACCCTCTACACACACTAGGTTTCCTAGGAAACGAGCACTGAGTGAGCGAGGGGTCACGTGTTTGTTGCCAAAGCTGCCTTCAAAGCCTACATGGAACTCCTCAAACTGTTTGGTGAATGTCGCATCTATTGAGGAAACTAAATCCTTCAGTGCCCGCTGGAATGCCACCAGCTCAGAGAAGGCATTTTTTAGTAACCTGGACAGTGGGAGGGAGAGAAATAAAATGAGACAGAGGCAGAATGAGAAAGGAACAGATATAAGCTATAAGCACAAAAGTGCATAAGGACCAGGTGAAATGGAAGAAACATAAAGGAAAGAGTGATTTACAGAGGAAAAACAACATTAAGAAACAGTGCATAAATGCATATGAACAGGAACAGAAGGACTACAAAGAGAAATGTAATAAAAGTTTACATTCTTCATCTCCAGGGATTTTGCTTTGGTCAATTTCGATTTTACAGCTCATAAGAAATCCAAGTAGAGAGGCTGCTAAATGGTGTAGTTTTCTACAGCTCAGATGACTTTGCTCATAACTCTACTTTTAAACACATTTAGTTCATTTAGTAAACAGCCTACCACACTGGGAAATCGTGTAATGAGGGGAGAGTATGTGAAAAGTAGGATAAAGATTGAAGTGGACATTTTTCAATATCCAACAGGTCATCAGTTGTACCAATATCGTTATTAAATTATTGCTTGCATCATTGTAGATGCCTTTTGAATCCCATGGATTTAAATGCACTGATCATTAACTACATGATGATCATAAGAAGTCATCTCACTCTTTGGCCCGCTTCTCATTCCTGCGACGAAGATCATTTATGTTGACGAGAAGTCTGCACTGACCCTCAGCCACCATGTTGCGTACCTTCTCATGATACACTCCTTGGTCTTGCTGAAGAAAACAGACCATAGGTTTGAGTTTAGTTGAGAATACTACCCGGCCCACACACACACACACACACACACACACACACACACACACACACACACACACACACACACACACACACACACACACACACACACACACACAATCAAATGAATCATGTGGTTCTTGTGTGTAAACCAAAAACAAAAACAGGCCTACAAACAGACTCAATAAATCTTCATACATCATCATCAAGAAAGTCCAGGTACTCTCTCTGTGCTTCACGAAGCTCGAGATCCTCAAATTCATTATCCATTTTCTTTACGCAGTTTGGCTCCCGTTTGTTATGGATGCCTCTGCTATAAGTGCTTTGCAATGTGTAGGCTAACAATTTCACCTAGGTCTAAGCCTGTTTTTCTGGCAATCAGGTGACAACTGGCAAACGTGTCCTCTTTTAACATTTCAGATAGGCGCCTCAGATTCAACACCTTGTGTAGCGCACAAGGCTTCCGTTCAATTGAGCGCGTCAATTAAGCAATTAGCTCCTGACGCAAAGACAAGGCCCACCACCACTGCATGTTTCGGTGTCAGTGCTAGTTTCATGACACAGAATTCATGTAACGATTTACAATGATTTGATTGGCTTTATGTGTCACAACTTTTGAGAACTGTAACAAGCTATTTTATAAGGACTTTTCATTAGACCTTGACATTATGAACGAGACTTTCAGAATATGGACAACAGGGGCGTCAATGTAATATGTTGGGGTTGACATAAGCGCGGCATGTCTTGAACCAGCGCCAGCCAGTTTGCATTTAAACAGCCTAATTTCCCTGTCACTGCCACATTCCTCCTCCGGGCTCCCGCCACATAATGGGTACCCCATTGATTTTCGCAGAAGACTCATCCTCCAACAACAACACTCAGAAGTCCTCCCCCCTCGCCCACAGAGTCAGAGGCAACAGACAAAGCTCCCAATTCACGCCTCCGCTTCACACTACACACTGGCTGGGACAGAGAAACCCTCGGCTCTTCACAACGTAGACTCTTCCCCGAAACTAGAGGAATGCTTACGTAATCAAAAACGCCCGCAGTTCCGTCAAAGCACCTGGACCCCGCCTACCTCAATAGGTGGGGGAGAGCAGGTAATCGCGAGACCACAGTCAGTTAATATGCGGAAATAATAAACCACGGAGGAAAGTCTGATCAACATTTTGAAACCAATGTCCACAGAGATAAGAGTAAGTGAAGTTGAATGCCTGTTTCCGCTAGTCTCAGCGTTTACACAACTGTGTCGGCAATAGGCTAAACAAACACCTCATCGTGAGGTACTCCTATTTATTCATGTGATTTTGGCAAGTAGAATTTACCTCTAACGTTAGGAGTTTTGGTACGATAACCCAACGTTAACATTAGCGTTACCTGCCTCTATTGGTGTCGAAGTGTTTTTTTTTTTTACCACTGCAACCCGTGCTTATTATTGCTGTCTCAGTAACCATGTCACGGTCAAGCTATGTAATACTTCCACTGTTTGCTATTTTGCTCACTTATAAGGAAATGAGTGATTTAAAGTGTAGGCTTCATGTTTCCAATTGAACAACCTGAAACTGCGCGACAAGAGAAATTAAACTGCGCCTAAGTTTCTTTCACGTGAGCGTGGGTTAAATTGTAGCATACTTTTTTTATGAATAGATATGAGCCATCCACCCAGGACAAACCGGGGACAGAGGGACCGCCACGGGGAACGCAGTGGAGGAGCGCCCCGAGACAACAGAGAAGGTAGAGCCAGACGGGACCATTATGAAGACAGACCACCGCCAAGCAACAGGTGTGTTGTATAAGAAGAAAGATTCAGCAGTGTGCGTGGTTCGTGTTTAGACATTGTTCTGATGGAACAGGAGAGAAGGCCTAGTCTTTGGAGTTTATACTATGTGTAGGCTGCAGACAGTTTTATGTCATAGATTTTTTTAGGCCTAGTGTTGATTCAAAGAAATAGTAACGGTATTTCAGAAGCAGCAACATACTACTTCGGTCTGCTTTTATTTGCTCTTCTTTATGCACATGTTCTTTCTCCTCCTCCCAACCGCCTAAAATCCTTCAGTTCATCCCAGCCCCCCTACTACCCCAGCTCTACACCACCTCCAAGACCAACACAGAGATCCACACCTAGAGAGGAGCACCATGGTTCCAAGTGCACCAACATATGTTCTCGGAGAGGTAAAATCTGTATTTTTAACCTGTTGCAGTTTTTACTTTGTCCATCATGTCTCAAGGGGCCCAGCAGAAGCGAAAACATCATTGACACCTGTCTTTTTTTCCCCCTTATTTTATCACACTCATATACCATTTCTCTCTCTCTCTCTCTTTGAAGAATGTTGTGATCTTTTGTATCTGACATATGGGTATACACAATAAAGTTGTATCATTACAACAGCCATTTAACTGAGAGGGATCCAAATGGGCAGTGAGTTAAGCATGCTAATTTAGGCAATGCCATTAGAAATGTGTTGTGTTGCCAACACCAGTGTACCATAGGTGGCTAAAGATTGAACCAGACTTTTCTATTTGCTGGGTAGTGCCATTTCTAAGTCCTTTCCAGCACAAACCAACAAATGAATCAACTTTTAGTGAGAAGTGAAATTAATATGAAAACAGGCATGTAAATGATTGTGACTGTGATCCATTTTTAACAGAAATAAATCACATAATAAATCAGTTCCTTTAGCAAGAGGAAGTCAAGCACGTACTAAATCTAGTATTTAGGTCATGACTCCGTACTTGTACTCTAGAAGGAGTTTCCCTTATGTGGCCTCTTCCACTGATTTTACATCTGAGTCCACCCCTAAAAATCCACCTTGTCAAACTGGTTTCACAGCTGAACTTACCACAGAGATTTAATGCCACAGTAATGGTTGCATATTATCAAATGCGCACTGAGCTGTGAACGAACAGGGTTATATCCTGACACAAAGCTGGCCCATTGTTGTTTGCAGTTTGAGCTGCAATGTTTTCATCGAGTATGAAAGGCCTTTTAGTCCTCCTTGGTTGAGATCACACAGACATACACAGACATAGACAGTCACTCAGATGAACAAAACTGGTGTTGCATCACAAGATTTGACCAGAGAAGGATTATGCTGATGACCACCAAAGCTGATAATTTTTTCACTTTAACTTTGCAATGTGCTTAACCGTAGCTGTTCTAAAATGAGTGAAACCTATGGCCTCTTGGGATTTATTGCTTAAAACACAGGCATCTTATAGCAGGAGCCTCTCAAGTTGGTAGTGGAAGAAGCTCACAGGGAGTCTCCTCATCAGCAAAACCTTTGTGTTGATTTCCACAAATTGTCTTCTCTCTCAATCATATTTCCTAGAATGGGGCATTTGTCTGCTCACAAGTTAAACATTGGAAAGTCGTAGAACCAGACACATAGATTAAGGCAAGGACAGTTTGTCTCTGGAAGCAGGGCCATACCAAGAGATCATGTTACAGGTCATAAGCTAAGGAGGATGGCAATCGAAACACAACAGTTTAAATTACTTTTGGTTAAACATTAAATTAGAACCAATCATAATCACTTTAATGTGTGATTGTGTATTGTTTGTAACACTTGTGACACTTGTTTGTAGTCTGTAACACTTGTAACACTGTTTGTGTATCATATGGAATTTTCAAAATTCCACATTTGAAATTTAGCGCAGAACTCTGTTTTATATGTTTGTTGTATTTTGTTGTAATATGCACATGCTTCTTTGTCTACGTGTCTTACAGGTATTGTGCTAATCTGCGCTGTCCTGACTAATGCACTGGTCTTGGTGTGCATTGTGGCTGCATACCTCTCCTCATCTGGGATGTCCTCAGCAGGCCTGGCCAGTGGTGGCTTTAGCATCGATGCCCAGATCCCCTTCCAGGGCACCGAACTCCAGCAGGTTCGTGACCTTGACATGCAGTACAGCCAATTGCGTGCTCCAGGGGTCTACGGAGGCATAGCCTTCAGCCTCACCATGGGTGTCGTCTCTCTGCTCTTTGTGGTCTCAGGATCAAAGCCCGCCTACATGCTCTCGAAGAAGCTGCTAGTTGGCCAATTTGTCTTTCAGCTCATAGGGGGTGTAGCCTATGTGGTTGCCGTAGGGCTGTACCTTCACTTTATCATCACTGTCAATGCGACAGAGGTGTGTCAGAGGCGTGAGCGGCTCTATGCTGGCCGCGGCTACACCTGGATGAACTGTGATGTGGGTGGGGGTGATGCCGCGGTAGCCCTGTTTGGACTCATCACCGCACTGCTCTATGGCGCAGGAACGTACCTCACCTTTGTTACTATGCGCAATGTGGAACGTTATCACAAACACACACATAGCCACACACATTCACGATCTCACATATAACAGACACCTGTTTGATCCAATAGGTTACCCCTAGAGTCTGAAATAAGAGTGTAAGCCAAATGACAACACCAAACCTCCACGCAAAATGTATTGGATAACAGAACAATGCACATGCAAATGGTTTTACATGTTTTTAATTAACTGGACTTTTTTGTCAGGGACTAAAATTAAACTTTTATATGTACTTTTTGTAAAATAATGTCTTGTATGCAAAACGTCACACATGATTTATGTTGCTTTGCTTCTTGATATTAACATAACTTGCCATTTTTTGCTGTATAGTGTGAATAATTTTAATGTTCTTTTTATATATGATTCTGTTTGGATGGTTACACTCAATACATTTTCTCACTGCTGTAAAGCATTTACATATTTTAGACTCATTTCTGCCTGCCTTAGTGGTTAACTTGGCATTTGTCAGGAGCTGTATACATTTTTGAGACATGATTAATTATGTCAGTCCTACATTGATTCATATACATTTACAATCTAAAACTTGCATATTGTGATATTTTTAGCTAAAGTTGGCTGTACAACATTTATAGGGCTATTTACATTAGATGAAGAAAGTATAATATTAAACATGTATGTTTAAAACTACAGATGAGTATTTTCCTTTGCATTGAATAAATAACTGATTACTGTCTTCAACACAAAAGATGCGTTTGCTGAATTTCCCGAGACATTTGGCCAAGTCTACATTTGAGGAACTCTACTGTACTCTCTGCCTTGATTAAGATGCAGTCAATGTCCAAAATCTGTGCAGGATAAAACTAACGTTTGCAGTTTGTTTTTTAAAAGCGTAAAAGGAAGCCACATCGTGCGCCGATAACCGCGACATATTCTTTAAATATGTCACCTTTGTAGTTTATGGATTGGCGTAAAATATGCTATTTCGTAAGTAGAGCTGTCATTTTGTATTGGTCAGGGTGAACTGTAGCGTCAATTCACAAATGCTGTCCTACTGCTGTTCAGGGCCGCCTCAGACGACGTGGTAAACCCAAACTCCCCTAGGAGCCATCATATTGATAAGGAATTTAGCGTGGACACACGCTCGACATACCGCACTCGAACCCCTGACCTAAGCGATCGGCGAGCTTGTGCCTCCCAGACGCTTTGACTACAGGGACACGCCACGCCGGCGAGAGACGTGGGACTGTGGTGTCCTTTGGTGTGCATAAAAAAAATGTTTTTCTGACAACAATATCTTTCTGCATTTTAGGCTATTCGTTCATTTAAAAAAAATCCACTTGGCGTTGGTTTTCCCGAATTCCCGTTAAAACGAATATTAAAATGTTAAACTTTTTTTACAGTAAAGCATAATTTCGATACTACGGGGTTTATTGGACACGAGGCGCAAATGTGGTGTTCTCAACCTTCCCATAAAAACCTTGTGTTGAACTGTAGTACCAGTGTTTTGCCTCTTGGTGGAACTCTTGTCAACAGGAACTTGTACCATCGTAAGAATGACAATCAGTCATACATTTTTAGTAAAATATTACGCCTTTATCAGTTACTTTTGAAATAACATAATAGTTTTAAAATACCATTTCTCCATATTAGAGTGCTCACTTAAAAAAAAAAAAAGGTTTCTAGTTTAATAATTTCTGCATAAAACTGTTATCTTCCCTGCTGGCTCCTCTCTCCTCTCTAAAAGTAATAAAGATATTAACATATACTTCAATCTGTGTTATATTCTACCTTACTGTGCCTCCTCAATCTAAATAGTTAGGTGCAAGGTGTGGCAGAAAGTACATGACACTCAAGTAGACAAGCCATGCAGTGCCTTTTGCTTAGCACACACACACACAGTGATAAGAGGAGCGATGTGATTGGCAGCTACCCTCTAAAACAGGAAGCGCTGAAGAGGACAAACTTAACCTTTGACCTAGTGCGTGTTGCGCTTTAGGGTGTTGCTTTGGGAGATGGTTTGTAGGAGAGAGTGTACGCTTGCCTTGTGCTCCAGTGTTTGTTTAGAGTGCCCACACTCTAAATCACTGCTAGCAGAGTGGACAGGACTGTGTGGGCACCTCTAAGATTTAGACTTAACAGATAAACTGTCTCCATCTATTATTTACACAGAAAGAGGATAACAAAGAAGTGGACAATAATAGATAGTTATACATTTACAAGTGTATGTAATAATCAGCAAATTGGTCATTTTAGACAAGATTAATGAATATGCACTGTCAATTAATTACAGGTGCTCATTACATTTAGAACACAGAAGCAGCTTTATTTCCGAGTCATTCACTTGGGAATTACAGGTGTGTGTCACTTCCTGTTTGGCATACGTTTTATGGACAAGTATTCTGTCCACAGGGTGTACACTACCAGTCCAAAGCAAGGACACACTTACTCATTTATGGTTCTTTCTTTTTCAGATAATTTTTATATTGCAGAACAATGAAACTATGTTGAAACTGTAATATTGTACACGTGAGGTCATAATAAACACATAAGTGTTCTATAAATAATAACTTTATAATATAGATATATTTTTTCCCCTTTTCAGAGCACTAGACCTTTCAAACTCTTGGCATTATTTTGCTTACTTTAAGGTTCATACACTTGTAAGAGTTTTCCAAGTCCTGAGGTAGTTTGTATTCATGTTTAGCACTTAATTAATAGCCAATAATCTGTAAATATGGCCAATATTTACCGTTACCTTGAATACAGTCAGAATCAGAGTCAGCTTCATGAATGAATCTCCTGGATTGCCTCTCAATTAATAGAAGTGAATGAAAAGCAGACAACATGCACCTCCCTCCCCATTCCCTGTGTCAAAATTAAAGGGGTATTCTGGAGAATTTGAACCCATAGCTCTGTTGCTCAAGGGCACCAAATGCTGTTGGTAGGAAAAAGAACAAGAACATTTGGTACAACATAGAATAGCAAACCAGCTTTTTTCTTTGCCCCATCCAACAACAGTGCTGTGACTTGAAATGCCAATGTAGTTGATTGCATTGAGCCTTAAATATAAAATATTTGGCTCTGTTCACATGTTTTTTTTTGCTTACACCATAGTGCAACATATTTATTATAGTTTAGTATAATTCAGAGTGTTTAGATGTTGTTTTGTAATGAAAATATAATCTAAAATAAATGAATGAGTTTGAGTGTCCAGACTTGATTAGCAATGTACTTGCATGCTCTTTTCATGCATGTCTCATACATTTCCACAAAATACAAATCAATATGGAAAATTGAAAAAAAAAATGTATTTAAATACTCTACTTCCAGTTCTGTAGAATGAACTTCTCGCTCTATTTGCTTTCCACCAACTTGTTTTATCTTCACCTTCCTTTCCCCACTCAACTCTCCCTCACAAGCTTGTTCACACAAACACACACACGGTAAATATTGGCTCTTGGTAGCCTTGGAACCTCACCAGGTGTGAAGTGTGCAGGTTTTGGGCCCTGTCAGTGTGCGTGCAGTCACTTATCTTGTAGAGAAGCACCAAAAATTGTAAACTGTGTGCGATTGTAAAATATGTGCTGTCTTTTACTCTCTCTGAAGAATTACTGTAAATCAGTTGTTATGAAACATACACCAGCCTTTTTATTCCTATTGCATATTCACACACACACACACACACACACACACACACACACACACACTCAGTCAAAATTAAACCACCCTACTCCAGAACAACTGGTATCCCAAACTTTTAGTAGTAATAGTATAATAGTACTGTACTACTATAGTAATAGTAAAGAAATATGTCGTTAAAGCAAAGTCAAACTTTAGTTTAAAAGCAGAATTACACTTGTAGCTGTTTTTTTGCTGTTGCCACAATCTTGCTGGAAAAGTACATAAAAGTGACCTATTATGAACCAGAGAATGTTTAATTGGGGTTCTGATACGTATACAAAAAAATAGCCTACCTTTTAATCCTAAGGAAATGCATGATTACTTAACTGTTCATGGCGATATCTAAGCCCAAGAAATTAAAATACTTTACATCAACACATTTTACACACAATTCCAGCAAGACTGCGCAACAGAAAGATGAGAATATAAGGTGCTCTGCTCAAAAGCATT
>PYXC01001217.1:1605000-1620000 GCA_015244755.2 Tenualosa ilisha
CATCAGTCCCAAAAGCAACGCATGTCAACACAAAAGCCTGAGCCAAACGTAAACACAGACTGAGTGAGAATACATGGGGAAGCAAACACAAAGAGCAAGCTGTCAAATGCCAAGGGCAAACCCCCTAACAAAAACAGACAGTTACAGAACTATGCAACATTAGACTGCTACACACAGAGAACACACACACACACACACACACATATACAAACACATACAAACACACACAGACACACAAACACACGGACAAGCACATATTTTACATAAAAAAACAGAAATACATAAATACACAGTAATGGGCAAGTTATTTCCAAAATTCATTACATTATATATTACTTGTACTGCTATTCAAAAGTAATCCATTACTTTACAATATTACTGTCTCTGAACTGTAATGTGTTGCATGACACACTCACAGAAGATAGTTGAATGATATTTAATGCTAAAATACCTATTATATTATATTATATTATATTATATTATATTATATTATATTATATTATATTATAGCTAGGTTATTGTTGAATACAGTAGACTAGATAAGGGCATGCTACTGTGGATAACAAGGAATGACAACAGTTAAACTCAAGTCAGTATTGCATGAGGACGTGGGGTAAGGAGTGTTGGCTACTTTTTTTCCCTTTGTGCTGTGAAAAGCTTTCATTGTTCTTAATGATTAAATAAGTGTCTGTAAAAGTACATCTGCTAAACTACTAGCCCACACAGCACCGTTCAGCGTGCTCTCCCTGTGGCTCTCGCAGCACCTGCCATATGTCTAATTTTGATTAAAAGCGTGTTACATATGTGTTAATGTCTCAGTAATGTCTTACACTACTGCATTACAGGAAAAAGTAATGTGTTAGTGCAATTACTTTACTTCTGCAATGTGTTACACCCAACACTGTAAGCACATACAGTATATACATGGAAGCACATACACACACACACACACACACACACACACACAATTTAACACACACACACACATAATCAAACATCCACATTCACAGATAAACACACACACACAAGTTTACATAGTCTTGTTGCTTTAACATGAGTGCACTGTCCCTATTTATTTACCACATATTATCCCTGATTGTTTTTGGAATGGTTTTATCAGCAACACACGAATAAATGCAAAGTACATGCAGCTGGTCAGCATGAGATGGCTGCTATTGGGCAATAGATAGCGTTGTGCTTCAAAGCTGATTGCTGAAGACCGCTGATTGCGGACTTGTCTGGAGTCTGTTGTGGACCAATCACATAGGAGAGTGGTGCCACTGGAAAAATAAATACACCTGCACTGTTATACCAGATTGCTTGTGGTAAATAGAGTTGGAGGAGGCCTGTAGTGATTTAGCAGATAGATGCAGGAGAGAGAGAAGAGAAGCTGTGTTCAGCACATCTGCTCATTCAACAGTGCACTGTAGAATTAACATAGTGGTTGTTTTACCATGATGTATGCTATGTCAATGTGAATGTGTGGCTATTCTAAACACATATACACACACACACACACACACATAAAATAGGGAGGTTTTTCTCAATTTTTCCCAAAATCAGAAGTTGATAATGCTCTCTTTCTCTCTCGCTCTCTCTCTCTCACCACCAAGTGACATGTGTTGTGAAATATTCCACATCATTGTTCTGGAATACGTCTTGATGGTGATGTCATATCTCAGCGAGTAAACTCCCTCACACACACACACACTCACACACACACACAAACACACACACACACACAGAATCTATCTAACATATCTAAATGAGACTCTAGTGACCTTGCTGCTCTTTGCAGTGCTTAGGAATGTCTCTTTAACTATGTCATCACTACTATATGAGTGAATGCCTATGTATGTGTTATTAGGGTAGTATTTTGTCATTTGTGTGTGTGTATGCATTAGTGTGTGTGTGTGTGTGTGTGTGTGTGTGTGTGTGTGTGAAACAGAGAGAACAAGGAACCATGTGGTGGTGCACATGTGTATAATACTGCTGGAATGCCTTTGAAGTGAAATGACACCTCATTCACCCAAACATGTTTTTTTCTGCTTGAACACAACCATCAGTGGGCCCCTGAAATAATGACATGGCATTGACACAAAACACCAACACAAGGAAAGCACAATAAACTCTATCACATACACACACACACACACACACACACACACACATAAAATACAAGAGCTAATACACTGAGGAGAAAAACATCCACACATTTTGAACACAGACCTTTTGAAATGTTTAATGTGTGTTTGTGTGTTTGTCAGGTTTTTTGTACCGGCAAGCGAGTGATGTCACTGATTACCCAGGATTCCATAGTCCAATGAGTGAATACACGTACTCTGCACACCATCATTCCCCACTGTACTCACCAACTATTTCAAAGGTAAGCATGTACAGGCACACATTCCCAAATGCACTTTTACACATACAGTTTTGCAAATACACACACACACGCACGCGCACGCACACGCACACGCACGCGCACACTCACTCACTCACTCACTCACTCACTCAATCACTCATTCACACTCACACACACATGCACGCACGCACACACTCACTCACTCACTCACTGAATCACTCATACACACTCACACACACACAGACAAGCATACACACACACACACACACACACACACACACACACACACAAACAAGCATAGGCACACACACACATTCACAAACATAAGCAGCTTTGTAACTATGGATCACAAAATATTTAAAGAAAAAAAATGAAAAATGAGATGTTTCATGTGCCTGTCTGTATCTCTGTGTATCTCTGTCTCTGTGTGTGTTTGTATGCTGCAGCGTGGAGCACTGTATAACAGCGACAGCATTGATTTTGGAAATCATTCTCCTTTGATGGACAGCCCAACATGGGTGGGGCCTGATCATGCCCCTCCCACCCCGGCATTCCCTGTTTCTCCACCCACCCCATACGGTAACCCGTTAAATGTTTGCCCCCTGTGTTTCAATGGCAATGTGTGTTGGACTAAACTCTGTAAATGGGCACAGTGTGAATGGCCACCAGGTTTGTGTTGTGAGTGTGTGCAGCTATTGTTTTGTAGGCTAGTAGTGCACGTGTGAGTGTATGCATCCCGCCTCTACACCAGAATAGCCTGAAAATAGCCACGCCAGGATGCATTCACTTCCTGTGTGTGTGTGTGTGTGTGTGTGTGTGTGTGTGTGTGTGTGTGTGTGTGTGTGTGTTCAACTTCCGTCTCTGCACATGGGACAAAATGCTCTTTGTTTTTTGGGGGGTGGGTGTTGGGTGTCTATGGGCATTGTTACAGTAAATATGTGGGCAGCAGCAAATTAAATACTGTTCTGATCTCTCTTCATTCTCTGTAAGCACAAATCATCCCCCTTCTCTCTCTCTCTTTCTCTCACTCTCTCCCCGTCTCTTTCTCTCTCTCTCTCTATCTCTCTCTCTCTCTTGTTTCTTTCCTCTCATCTCACTGCTAGTGCACACATACAAAAAAAACCTCACAAAAACACAAACACATACTCAGGGCTTATGTAACATAACGAGATAATTACTGCTGTACAGTTCAGATTGTATCTCTGGAATGGGAGAGGGGGAGAGAGAGCGACAGACAGACAGGCAGGCAGAGAGGAAACAGAGAGAAAGAGGAGAGATGGACGGACAGACAGACAGGCAGAGCGAAACAGAGAGAGAGAGACAGACAGACTGACTGATAGACAGGCAGCAAGAAATTGAGAGAGGAAGGAGAAGTTGGGTTTTATGTAGAAATGGCTGTGTGGTGTGTGGTGTGTGTGTGTGTGTGGTGTGTGTGTGTGTGTGGTGTGTGTGTGTGTGTGGTGTGTTTTGTGTGTGTGTGAGCGCACGCACATATTAATTCTCTCCAGGCACATACATGTTAGAATCAGTGCAACACAGTAGACTGCACTCAGCTGTAGACTGTCCTCTACTATTGTATGCTTCACTCCTTACTCTTCAAAACAGCAGCATGTGGAGGATGAGGAGGAATACTGATCATATTCAGACTGAAGGGGAAATGTCTGGACTCAGCAACCTGATGAGTGTGGATTCAGTGACAGGAAATGAAAGTCATACATTTTTAGATTGAGATTTATTTGTTTTGAGCTCTTACATAATTGTATCATCTTCCCATTTCTACCTCCCCATTCATAATAATCAACTGATGCACATACTATAAATAGGATGATGGAAATGGACATTATTTCCTCTGTCTGACTGTCTTTGTTATCACAGAGAGAAGGCTATGTGTTGGGTTATGTTGGGTTATGTTGGGTTATGTTGGGTTGCAGGACTGTTGTTTATAATCACTTCATTATTCTGATTGGATTTAGATGGATGCAGTTTTGTGCAGTGGGGTTAATTAATGTGTTAATCAAAGTTGTGCATCTGATTGTCGTTAAAATAAGGTTGTGCATCAGTGAATGTGTATAGAGGAATTTTGCATCTCTTTGTGTGTACAAGTGTGTGTGTGTGTGTGTGTGTGTGTGTGTGTGTGTGTGTGTGTGTGTGTGTTCGTTCCTATGGGTGCATGTGAGTGTGAGCGTGAGGAGCAGATGTTTCCCTCATACCGTCCCTAAAAGGACACACCTGACCTTCGACCCTTGCAAAAGCCTTCTCATTGGAGGAGGTGAAGGAGAGGCGGGCTCCATTTGAGCCAAAGGGTCAACAAGAGAAAGAATTGTCTGTGTGGCCGAGAGGGAGGGGGGTATGTCCCTCCCTCCATCCCTCTGTCTCTATCCCTTCCTCTCTCTCTCTCTCTCTCTCTCTCTCTCTCTCTCTCACTCACTCACTCATTCTCTTTCTGACTCACTCATTGGGAACAATTCAAAGAAGTGATTTTCCATCTGTAGCTGGTAACTGTATGAAGCAGCTGAATGACTTCATTCAGACCAGTGAGTGAGAGACGGGGAGGGGGGTGTCTGAGTGTGTGTGTGTGTGTGTGGTGTGTGTGTGTAGAGAGAGAGAGAGGGAGGGAGGGAGTAGAGGATAGAGAGAGAGAGTATGTAAGAGTGTGTGTGTGTTATGTATGTGTGTGTGTGTAGAGTGAGAGAGGAAGGGAGGGAGAAGAGGATAGAGAGAGTATGTAAGAGTGTGTGTGTGTGTGGTGTGTGTGTGTGTGTGTGTTTGTACGAGGGAGACAGAAAAGAGAGGAGAGAAAGGGGAGGGGCGGTGGGCTGTGCTCTGGGTGTTTGTGTGCCGGCAGGCAGATGAGGTAAAGCCAGAGAGGGGGAGAGGGAGAGAGAGAGAACGAGTGAGGGTGGAAAAAGAGGGAGAGAGAGAGAACGAGTGAGGGTGGAAAAAAGAAGGTGCAGAAGTTTTCTACAGAGACCCATAAGAGTAAGAACAGCTTCTTGGTTTAAAGAGACAGAAACAGTGAAAAAGAAAAAGTGATAGTGAGTGGGAGAGAGAGAGAGAGAGAGAGGAGAGAGAGAAATAGACAACAAAGAGGGATTAAGAGAGAGGGGGAGAGAGGACCCAGTGGATTTGGACGGAAGCAAGCGGCATAGTTCGACCCCATGAAGAGCACAACATGACCACCTCACTTGGTATGCCAGTTTTACCAGCCTCAAATGGCCGTGCATGTGTGTGGGAGAGTGTGTGTGTTTGACAGGGTTTGCGTGTGTTTGTGTGTGTGTGTGTGTGTGTGTGTGTGTGTGTGTGTGCCAGTAGGGACTTTGACTTTTGCACTGTCTTAGCAGGAATTGGACCTAAATTCTTCTGAAAGAGGAAGCTCTCTTTCTCTCTCTCGGTATTTGCTTCTGGAATGTTTCATGTGTGGCTTTCTGACAGATGTCCTAGGTCCCCCCCCCCACCGCCATGCCCTTTATCCCCTCCCTCTCTCTCTCTCCCTCTGTCCTTCTCTATGTGCCTCACTTTCTTTATCTAGCCCTGTATCAGTACACAATTACAATGGTTCAACATGGTTCAGTCTAACTTTATTCTCAAAGTTCATGGAACAGAAAGAAAGCATTGAATGTGCTGCTACTAGCTAACTGTATTGCTAACAACATTGGTGGCTACTGTCCAGCAGCCTTCTTGTTCTGTCTGTCAGCCACTGAGCTTATTGAATGGCTTCAGTTGGTGTTTGTTTTGGTTTGGGTTTTGGTCTTGGGTTTAGTCTTGAGTGTAGGCTTAGTTTAGTCTGGGTATAGTTCTGAGTTTGTGCAGCGTCAGTCATGTTCACCAGCAGGAGCTGGAAATAAAGGCCATTTTCATAAACATCCAGTCAGCCTGTCTGATGCTGTCTTCTGTCACTAATGGAGGAATGTGTGCTCAGCATGTGCTCTGTGTGTGTGTGTGTGTGTGTGTGTGAGAGAGAGAGAGAGAGAGAGATCATATTTGTTCATTGCATGCACTTTCAACAGAGTTACAGAATTATAAAAGTAACGGTACAGCGGAGTAGAAAGTTCTGTTTATTTTCAAGCATGTTTTGATACACCTCAGTACGCTATTATTACTAATATTAGTATTATTTGTTAGTATATTACATGTTATTATAGTCATTATTTGTGTGAAAAATAACAGAAAAGGGTATGGTGCACAGAGAGAAGAGATGCCATCAGCTTAAGTGCCTTGTTCGGTTCTGTTCTGTGCCATCAGGTTCCATTCAGCTATGTTTGGACCTGCCTTGTCCAGTCAGTTCTGTTCAGATGCTCCTGAAACCCATCTTTTTCCACACCTTTTTTCACACACACATACACACACACACACACACACACACACACACACACACACACACACACACAGGCACAGGCACACGCATTTGCATACACAGAGACAGACAGACATGCATACACATACACTCGCACACACATACACACACACAAACACATACACACACACACACACACACACGCACACACACACACACACACACGCACATGCACAGGTCTTTCTCATCTTTATTTGACATGGTGTAATCCAGGGTAAGGCCAAATGACATTCCTTTTCCGCGGCAGGTGTCCTTTCTCCTGCTGCAGCCGTCATGGCTCAGTCTCTGAGAGCCAGAGCTGCAACACTGTATGTGTGTGTGTGTGTGTGTGGTGTGTGTGTGTGTGGTGTGTGTGTGTGTGTGTGTGTGTGTGTGTGAGAGAGAGAGAGAGAGAGAGAACATGCATGTGTATGTGTGCATGCATGTGTGTTTGTGTGTGTGTGCGTGTTGTTGTGTATACGCAATGCGTGTGCAAATAGGTTTGTTCACACAGTGTGTGTGTGTGTGTGTGTGTGTGTGTATCCACACAGTTCTGTGGCTGTGGAAATCCTGAGTTGTGGGTGGACAGAGCGAAGTTTTTGCTCTGTCTGCCACTGCAGTCCATCAAGACTGAAGCAAAGTTAACTGTGCCTCCCTTGGATACAGAGCATAGTGTCTGTACATGATTGCATAAGTGGGTTTGTTTGGATGTCTGTGTGTTTTATGTTTGTGTGTGTGTGTGTGGTTCTGTGTTGAATAGCTGGTCTGTAAGCCCAGACAGAAGCAGTGCTTTGTGTCTTTGGCATGTAGGAGACTAAAGGCAAAAAAAGAGTCAGTGTTTCCAGTCCGGCATGAAAGCATACTAACAACTACACACACGCTGTCGCAGACACATGCTTGTATGTACAAAGACACGGACACTCACATGCATGGAGTCGGACACACACACACACACACATAGTTGTAAGACACTTATCCTTAAATACAGACACATCCTTAAATACAGACACAAACACACACACACACACACACACACACAAAGTCACACTCCAGCAGATTTACACATGCAGATTTATTTGGTCTCCTTTTTAATGTTTGTAAATCTGCGTGCCAGGGTGTTGTCACGGTGACCAGGTTGCTTAGATGCATACTGTTTTTGTCCACCCAGCCTGTTTAGAAGCCTGGATAGAATGTTTAGTTGTGGTCATTTGACCGTTTGTGTGTGTGTGTGTCTGTGTGTGGGTGTGGGTGTGTGTGTGCCTGTGTGTGGCTGTTCATAGACATTCTTACAATAAAAAAAATAAAACAGCAACACACACATAAACACACACACATACACACAAGCACACTATTCCCATAGAGAGTGTGTCATGTGGACACAGTGTCGTGGGAAAATGTTCTGTCCACTGTGCACCTGCTACAGTGCTTGTTACAGTGTCGGTTTGTTGACTTATTTGTTTGTTTATATTTGTGATAAACAGGAAGTGGCTCCAGTTCTGTTCAGTTCATTTTGTCTTCCATGTCAAAATAGAGGTTTCTGTGTGGCATGCCACACAATATAAAAACTCAACAGCACTTACAGTGTTTTTTTCTGAATGCTTAAGAACTAACAGTGATTCTTTTGTGCACAATTTTTGAAACTATTAACGCTTGTAGACAATTTATTCACTGCCAAACTAAAAGCCCTATCAGCACTCTACACTCATGTTGAGATTTTGTAACACAATTTTTCCTAAACTGTAAAACTCACTGCATAAAACTCAGTTTACAATTTTATAGCACACTTACAGAAAAATGTAAACTTCTGTGTCTTCTACCCACACTATTCTGTGAACATTGTCACGCCAGTGCACTGTTTTGATAATTACTTCACTCCACATTCAGACCTATGGCACTGCAAATAAGACAGGTAAGGATTTGTCTGGATTACAATTTTGGACAATATCGGACAAAGAGGGAAAGAGGAGTAAGAACTAGAGGATCGGAAAAGGGAAAGAAATAAGGAGGAAAGATTAGAGAAAAGGGTGAGAAAGATAAGCTCCTAAACCTTTCAGATATCAAAACCCGCTCTCTCTCATAGGCCTACACAGCAATACATGTGGACATCTACAGTTTGCACATTTGGATCCCTGTGCATATGCATGATATTGAGCTATGCTATGTATTACATAGTTATAAGCTACTGAAAACTCACATGCCTTGCACAAAGAGTAAGCAAAAGCCAAATGTGTTTTTCCCATTCTTACTGTCAGTGTGCAGTTGGTGCTTTGTGTACTTATCAATATTATGGGTTGTGTGTACTGTAGTTTACAAAAATACCATTTTGAAAAGAGTGTGAACAGTTTAACAAGGATGTTTTTGCAAGGAGTGATTTTCAAGTAATTTATGATGTTTTGCTAGTTGCGTGGAAGGTTTTGTGATTTGTGTGTAGAGTTTTGCAAAAGTAGACAAAAGTTGTGCCAAAACTTGTGCCTAAACAATCAGAAACAAACTGTAACTCTCATTCACAGGGCGACTGTGACAATGTCAAGTGGGTGACACAAATAGGACTGTCAGACCACAGGAAAAAATAAGATTACAGTGTGTGTGTGTGAGAGAGAGAGAATGAAATAATGCAGAGGGGTGAGCTGGGCTGTGTTGTGGGGTATGACAGGAATGTGTGGGGTGGGCATAAACACATGCCAACAGGAGTATGTGTGTGTGTGTGTGTGTGTGTGTGTGTGTGTGTGTGTGTGTGTGTGTGTGTGTGTGTGTGTGTGTGTGTGTGTGTGTGCATGTATTTGTGTGTGTGTGTGTGTGTGTGTGTGTGTGCGTGTATGTGTGTGTGTGTGTCTGTGCGTGTATTTGTGTTTGTGTGTGTGTGTGCGTGTGTATGTGTGTGTGTGTGTCTGTGCGTGTATTTGTGTTTGTGTGTGTGTGTGTCTGTGCGTGTGTGTGTTTGTGTGTGTGTGTGTGTGTGTGTGTGTGTGTGTGTGTGTGTGTGCGTGCGTGTATGTGTGTATGTATATATGTGTAAGTGTGTGTGTGTGTGTGTATGTGTGTATCTGTAAGTGTATGCGTGTGTGTGTGTGTGTAGCATGCACGTATGGTCAAGATTATGTAACAGATTGGCCATTTCGTAGTCCTCAGCGAGAAAAAGAGGCCTTTCTAACATTCCAGAGTGACAGATGTATATAAAAAGCAAAAGAAAGATGAGGTTTAGAGTAAAGGAGAAAGAGACAGAAAGAAATGGAGAGATGGGAGGAACAGAAACAGAGTGATGGAAACCTGCCAGTTCAACATTATGTATATTTGTACGAAATGAGGCATCTGTATGTGTGTGTACCAACAACCATGCTTGTCCTGCAGTGCCATGTGCTATGTGTTATCTCCACATTAGAGTGTGTGTGTGTGTGTGTGTGTGTTTGTGTGTGTGTGTGAGAGAGAGAGAGAGAAAGAGCAGGTTCATACGTTCGAGTATGTGTCAGCAAACATTTTGTGTGTGTGTGTGTGTGTGTGTGTGTTAATATTATTATGACCTTGTTTGTATGTATTATAACTGTGTGTGTTTGAGTGCGCATGCTAGATACAGGCCTTCCTGATGCGATACTGTCCCTTTGTCTCCCTGTCAGCAGACTCCCGGGGGTTCTTGGACATGCACACCGGCGTGACGCACACACACTCTCACCCTCACACACACTCGCCCTCAGACCGCGATGATGTGGGCTCACTGAGTCCTGCCTCCCACCAGCGGATGATTGGCTCGCTACGTTCTGTCACTACCCCCAGCCCTCTTTCTCACAACCACAGGTATAATAACACTCACGTAAAAATAAATAAGTTCATAAATCAATCAATAAATCAAACAATAAATAAATAGCATTCACGTAACCATTAAACTGCTCCATCATTCAGCAACCCCTTATTGTTATGCCCTCTGTCAAAACCTAGTCCCATCCAGAGGTTAAATTTTCAGTTTAAATATTCTCTATCTTCTCTGAATGCTCTCTCTCTCTCTCTCTCTCTCTCTCTCTCTCTCTCTCTCTCTCTCCCTTGCTTTCTTTCTATCTCTCAGTCCATCTCCAGTGCTGCGGAGTTGGGATGAGATGTCTTCTGAACCGTCCCTATTTCTGAGCTCCCCTGCCACACACACGCATGCCTCTGCTGGCGCACCCCTCCTGCCCTCCCGTAGCGGGGTGAGCACGGAGCCCACCCTGCTGGAGGCAATGGAGGGGTTTGGGGCGCTGGCTCTGGGGGAGGCTCCACCCATCCTGCCCCAAAAGAGGAGGGGGGCGGACGGGGTGGATGTGGGCACAGGCTTCCTACTCAATGGCAGTAGCTGCAGCAGCAGCCCTGGTAGGTCTTGCACACATACGAGAACACGCATACACACACACACAAACACATTCATGTTGTCACCTCCTCGCAGACTGTAAAGACATGCCTAAAAACATGCTCCCTAGGGATAAAGGTGTAGGAAAATATTGTTTTGCTCTTGTAGAACTACTTGGGAATAAGCAGGACACCTCTGTGAAGTTTGTCCAAGACACCACAAAGTACTGGTACAAACCTGACATCACAAGGGAACAGGGTAAGCACACACAAACACACACACACACACACACACAAATACAGACATAAATATTTCTCACATGTCTTTATGTATGTGGACATATAAAGATGCTGACTGAATCTTTTTACTACTGTAGCCATTGCAGCTCTGAAGGACCGGGAGCCGGGCTCCTTCATAGTCCGAGACAGTCACTCATTCAGAGGAGCGTACGGATTGGCCATGAAGGTGGCCACGCCTCCTCCTTCCGTCCTACAGCAGAGCAGAAAAGGTGAGAAGGCGGAGCAAAGACAGGAAGCATTAGCTGATTAACAGACAAAATCAAAAGACAAATCCATCACCAGCAGTGGACCAGAACTGACATGGTGGTTGTTGTAATTGATTTATATGATTTCTAGGAAACACAAACACGTAAAGACAAACAAGGGAGAGACCAAAAAGATAAATAGGAGCAAATAATAGCCTTTTGTTTACCAAAAAGATCAATAAGAGCAAATAGCTTTATGTTTACTTGTGTTGTTCATATATATATGTGTGTGTGTGTGTGTGTGTGTGTGTGTGTGTGTGTGTGTGTGTGTGTGTGTGGTGTGTGGTGTGTGGTGTATTCTTGTGTCCACAGCTGGGGATCTATCAAGTGAGCTTGTGAGACACTTCCTGATTGAGTGCACACAAAAAGGAGTCAGATTGAAAGGCTGCCCAAATGAGCCCTACTTTGGTAAGCATTGTGTGTGTGTGTGTGTGTGTGTGTGTGTGTGTGTGTGTCTGTGTGTGTTGATACAGTGACAGAATCTCTCAGTCACTCCTTCCTCCTTCTCCCTTCATACACATGCACCTCGAGACGAGTGCTGTCGATAGATATAAGAACGACAACATTTGGTAGAAGGTAGACCGGATTTGCAAACTGGCAGCTAACGGTACCAAAGTCTGTTGTTCCCATACCTTCCTACAGCACTTGGCAAAGTAGTGTAAAACAACAGGGCTATGGGCTGGTTCACTCCGGATAATCCAAAACTAGAGGAAGTGGGGTGAGAGGAGAATAATAGGGGACATTTCTCCCCTGATCATCTCATGTCAACAGTCAATTAACTGATTTGAAATTAACACATATAAACACTTTAGCAGCAATTTGCAACCCTAATGTAATAAAGCCTATAATTGCACATAATTGGACAAAAGCTTGTGTACTGTAATAGCTTAGGCTCGGCTTGATATAATGACATCAGGAAAAAAAATAAACCTCTGTTATGATGTGATGATGTACCATGTGATCTCAAGTGGGGGCTTATAGAAGGCAATTTAGTGTGCCAAAGGATTACTTTCACAAAGTGCCAATTCATTTACTTTTACTACATATTCTATGGGCAGTCTGTCCTCTAAATTTTGTTATCGCTAGTCTCCCTCTAGTGGTTAAAATATGCAATGCAGCCATACCGTCATTCAGAAAACATGCATGAGACTGTTAGCAATTTCCAACTGAACACAGAAAGGCTTCACAGTGTCAATGCTTGTTCCAAACTCATTCAAGACTTTTAAATGGAATATCTTGAATCAGTAAGTAATATGATTATGTTTATGCTTCCTGTTTCCTGTGTGAATAGGAAGTCTCACTGCCCTTGTGTGCCAACATTCCATCACTCCATTAGCTTTGCCCTGCAAGCTCATCATCCCTGATAGTGGTAAGAGTCTCTCTCTCTCTCTCTCTCTCTCTCTCTCTCTCTCTCTCTCTCTCCCTCTCTCTCTCTCTCTCTCTCTCTCCCTCTCTCTCTCTCTCTCTCTCTCTCTCCCTCTCTCTCTCCCTCCCTCTCTCTCTCTCTCCCTCTCTCCCTCTCTCTCTCTCCCTCTCTCTCTTTATCTATCTGTCTGCATGTATTTGTTTGTTATTGTGACCAAGCCAGCAAGTGTAATTTAATCTTTATTCTAAGAACCTTTGAAGCGTTATGATTGTCATAGATAAAACTTAAAAGATTAGAAACATACTTTCTCTAATGAGGCTTATGGAATCCTCTTCAAGTCAGGCATATGTATATCAAAACGCTGTGTAAATGATAAGGGTTTCACAGGTCATCACACAGTAGTATGATGAATTTAGCCTCTTAAACAGGAATGAAGAAACTACTATGAAACTACTGTGATCTACATCATACAATATATCTATAGGCTGTATAATGTATATACCGACTGTCCTTAGACAGACATACAGGTAGAAAGAGAAGAGGGGAGAGAGGGAGAGAGAAAGACAGAAAATTAGGGCAATGAATGAAAAGTGTCTCTCCTTCTGCCTTGCCCTTTTTGTAATTCAGACATGTAGTAGCTTATCAGCTTGTGTAAAAACTTGTAATAAATTAGACTCCAACATCTTTCCATCCATCGCTCTCTTGTTTTTGCCTTTCTGGGACATTGGAGTTCCAGATTGCTTTTTCAGTCTCAGCAGCATGCCACAGGCTTGGCTCTCCATGGCGCCCTGATTTAGTGCTTTTCCACAAAGCCCAGCCATAAATGGCCAAACTCTTTCCACTCTCCTTGCTCACTGATTCTCTGAGTGTCTGAGGCTGCACAGAAACCAGTCAGCATCGTTTATCACACAGCAGGACCTCCTGATTGGGATTTTTTTTTTTTTGCAGAGGTTTTATGTTTGTTAAATTTGAGAACTTTAGAATGTGTGATAGTTTGATGAGTCTAACTCCTGGAGATTTTCTCCACCATGTTTTCTCGCTGTTATCATCTGTAGGTAGTACTGACTGTACCTTTGATGGGATTAGAAGTGACCCCTGACTCTCTCTCTCTCTCTCTCTTCTCTCTCTCTCTCTCTTTCTTTCTCTTTCTCTCTTTTACTCCCTCTCTCTCCCCCACCACTCTATTTCTCTCTCTCCCAATTTATCCCTCTGTCTGTAGATCTTTTAGAGGGCTTGTGTGAATCTCTGTCGGAGACGTCCACAAACTCAGCGACTGAACTGCTCAAACAGGGCGCAGGTAGATACACAAAAACATGCACACACACACGCACGCACAAACACATACACACTCACATACATACACACACTCTAACAAACATGAACATGAATATGCAAACATACGTACATGTATACAAACATCCACAAACACATTTGTGTGAATATTTGACCACTTAGCAAATTCTGCTCTGTATTATTGGTAATAGACAGCCTTGCTGTGTGGTGTGCAGACAAGGTTTTCTATACCAATGAATATTCAAATTGTATTTCACCTCTGAACACTGATGTTGGGGCAGCCATTGGGCAGCTAGTTAGGTTAAGGCTTCAGGCTTGTAGGGGTTGCCAGTTTGATCCCCAACCAGTGGATCATGGCTGAAGTGCCCTTGAGCAAGGTACCTAACCCCTCACTGTTCCCCGGGTGCTGCTGTAGCAGGCAGCCAACTGCTCCGGGTTCGTGTGTGTTGCACCTCACTGTGTGTTCACCGTGTGCTGTGTGTATTTCACTAATTCACAATTGGGTTAGATGCAGAGACAAAATTTCCCTCAAAAGAGTGTAGATGATTATTATTTAAGATGTCATAAGAGTCACCTCTGTAGATATCTGAGTGCTGTGTGTATTTTGCAGCATGCAATGTGTGGTTTCTGGGCTCCGTTGAGCTGGAGTCTCTGACGGGTGTTCAGGGCGTGCAGAAAGCCACCTCCGTCACCCTGGCTCTGAGCCCGCCCCCGACCTCCACCATCGTCCACTTCAAAGTGTCTGCCCAGGGAATCACACTCACCGACAACCAGAGGAAGTAAGAGT
>PYXC01001217.1:1625000-1627500 GCA_015244755.2 Tenualosa ilisha
AAGCTCTGAGTATAATCTTTGTGCAGGCAGACTTCATGCTTCATAAAGTTCCCTCCTTGGTGTGAACAGCAACCTTACAGTCTAAAGTGACCTCTTCCCTACCTCTCTCTCTCTCTCTCTCTCTCTCTCTCATTCATCTCTTCACCCCACTCAGTTGGAGCAGACCATAACTAATTCGCTCCACCTTCATTGCCTTAGCATTTTGTGGTTTTGAAAGACATTTCTGACAAGGCTGACCACAAATTGGTAGTCTGCATTTTGATGGCCTGAAGTTGGTCCAAGTCGATTTTTCACTATTACTGGAAAGTGTCTCCAATAGGGATTTTGGTCAAAACACTTTCTCATTCATTTGTACTAATTATGAAGTATGAGCTGTGTGATTACTGTTATACAGCACTTCATAATTCACAGTGATCCTGTCGGGGTTGACTAATGTTGTGTATATATTACTGATCTGAATGTTTACCGTGAGCTGAGAACCGTTCCTCGTATTCAATGTGTGTGCTCGGCTTGTGTGTTGTTGCTTCGGTTTCAACTATGCCGGGATGTTGTCAGTCCAAAATACCTAGTTGTTTTCATTTAGTTTGACTGAATATTTTTCATGTGCGTCTGTGTCTGTTGTACTCTTTCCAAACCAGCACAAGCGTCCTTGGGCCAAACCTGTTTAAGGACAATTTTGGTATCATTTGTTGAGAGGATGCAAAATTCAGTGACACACACTCAAATTTATGATTCCACTGAATTCTAGGCTTCTGGGAGTACACCGCTGCTGCAGAGAAAATGTGCTCCAGTCCAGTCTTTGCTTTTCACACTGCCTGGGTTCTGGCATGCGTGCATGTACCATAGGCCCTGTGGTTTGTAATTAGAGCCCTGATGCTTTGAGGTGTTTCAGAATGGTGATTTCCTCCGTGTGAGGTGTGGGGGACACGGATCACGGCTCTAGGCTAAAGGCTCTCTGGCTCCTGCTCCAGACAGCAATTGTGTGAAATCAATTTTCCTGCCTGACAGAAAAACCAAATGATCATTTGACATTTGAAGCATTCATGTGTTTTATACTGAAAAACCTGACATTTCAGTAAATAAATACAATAGAATTAGACCTCTACATTTTTCAATTACCCATATGGAGAAATGGAAAATATATTATTTATATCTATATATTATATATATAATATATCTTATCTACCCTAAAAGAACAATGTAAGGACTACACATACAAGTCCTCATAGGTATTTTAAATAATCCCATCCAACGGTTCTATGTGGGTAACCACATCTGTGTCATCTACACACACGTCTAAATAAGCATGATCATCCCATACATCACATTGCAGGCCTTTCTTCACGTTTCTATGGGCTGATGTCTATCTTTTACGCCCTGGTCGAAATGATCCTTGGCTGGCAGGGTTGCCTGATGCCTTTCAGCCAAGGGAGGGGGGAGATAAGGGTCAGCGTAGGACAAAGTCACTGAAAGGAACAAGTCAGGTGGGGATAACTTATTGCGGTTGTCTGGGTGAAAATGGGCAGGTCCGGAGGGAGCACGCCGTGGGGGGAATGGGATCCCTTGCACATGGGACCAGGCCCCCATGCCGTGATGTGTTTTGTGCCTATTGTAAAAGTGGATTTACACACAGGGCTAATGCCGGACAAAAGGTGTCATTCAGTTCTGCTATTCCCCACTGTGCCCAGCAAAGTGTGGGGACCACAGACACTTCTGCATTGGCCTATACATATATTCCATAATACATTTACGTAAATACACAGATTATCTAATTTTGACAGGGTAACTCGAATATGCGATGCATTTAAAAAAATGTTTCGCTTTGCGTGCCGTGGCACAAAAGTCAGAGCATCATGTGCCGTGTTTGAGATGCTGTTTTGTATTCGTGTATGTTATTCTTGGCCTGCAACTTGTCAACAAATGCATGGACACAAAAGGCTCAAAACAAAGAAAGGAAAGTGTATGCAAGCAATGGAAATGAGACAGACTTTTCAGTCCCAGCTGTAGTCTGTTAGACTACACATCGCAGCTCCAGTCTTGTGAGACTTTCCAAACTGACTGCAAATTCCTGAGGTGGCGGATTTAACAGTGAATTGGGTTTGTCAGCTTGGTGTATTTACACCTGTGCAATGGCACAATGCATCATCTCTTATCTCTTAGAGTATCTGACATAATGTAATCATGATTAAATCGTTGGATTAGATTATGGTTACGATAACCCCTAAGGGCAGTTTAATTAACAACATATAACTGCCACAAATACACACATTCAAAAAGCAAAATCATGTAAAATGTCAAAACGCAGCAAACAGCCTGGACAACTGCAGAGAGTGATGGTGATATTTGTATGTCCTTGGCATGATGTATATCCAGAAAATTCCACCTAATTAATTTAGGTCATGACCTAAGGAACTTTACAGTACCTCAAATAGAGTCAAATGGCTGCCTAATGTTGCTTTAAGGATACTGGAGTTAATAGTTGTCTGGAAACTATATGAAG
>PYXC01001217.1:1635000-1685000 GCA_015244755.2 Tenualosa ilisha
GGGATAGTGACAGGCCACAGAGGTAACACACGCGCATTTTATTTTCGTCAAATAAGCCCGAGTCCGCGCCCGTCGTGGGGATGACTGGACTGTGCGCTCTATTTTTGACGGCGCTGCTTGCGGCCTTCACCCGGTTGACGGAGAGTGTTGGGCCGGTGGTCCGTTGCGAGCCCTGCGACTCGCACGCGCTGACTCTGTGCAAACCGCTGCTGCCGAGAGACTGCTCGGAGCCAGTGCGAGAGCCGGGTTGCGGGTGTTGCCTGACTTGTGCGCTCCGCGAGGGCCAAGCGTGCGGAGTTTATACGAGTCGCTGCGGAAGAGGTCTCCGTTGCCGGCTTCGGCCTCACGAGACAAGACCGCTGCAAGCTCTGCTAGAGGGCCGGGGAGTGTGCACCCCAGTCTCAACAGAGAAAACACTCACGGGAGTAATATTGCCCACTGGCAAACACGGTAAGTTGGTTGTATCCTCCATTGCGCGCGCATAGGGGCACAATATCTCTCTCTCTCTGCATTAGTTTGTGAGTGTTATGAAGCTGGCAGTGATGTTAGGACATGACAGACAGGCTGTCTAATGACAAATGAACAGTAACATTCACACACAGAGAGGAGCGTTCAAGTTATAAGGCATTTAGCAAGATTATCTTTAGGATTTGTCACCAAGTGCACAACTTTGGGTTTAAGCTGCATACTTAAAGGAGATTCAATTTCTATCATTTAATAAAATGACCAATGGTTTGGTCAAGGATTTGTCAATGTCTGTCTTGAAACCAACTGGTTATCATGGGGGTTGGGGTGGGTGGACATGTCTTCGCGCATTATTTCTCAGATAACCCAAATCTCCAGTGACTTTTTGGCGTCAAGGCAACCGCGCAGTCCCGCCACGAAACCCACCTTGCGAGGCCTCGTGTCCGGTTCCACACTAACGCCGTTGTTCTCCGTAAAGCTCGCGCCACAGCGAGTCCTCTATGCCTTTCAATGTCTGTGTGTGTGTGTGTGTGTGTGTGTGTGTGTGTGTGTGTGTGTGTGTGTGTGTGTGTAAGCGCGTGAATGTGTTTGTGTGCAGTCCTCTCCCTCTTAGTCACACACGCCCATGCACACATACTCAGTCTTTCTTTACACACACAAACACTCGGGTGTCTCTCTCATACAAACACGCGCGTGCGCACACATACACACACACTCAGAGAATTTTGGCCAAGTCAACCCAATCGTTAGGGGTTGCCACATGTGTGTATATTTAGTCGACGCCGGTGAGCGTGGCTGCAGTTTTGTGAATGGCTTCCCGCGCTGTTTGCCAGTCAACAGCACAGAGCCTCATTGACAGCGGGCAGATACACACACACACACACGCACACACACACACACACAAGAGCAGCACCATTGATATACAACTCAGCCTTTTACATCCTCTTGTCGTTTTGTGACAGAAAGAGGATCTCATGGCTCATTACTTGCCACTCACACTTCCCAGTTATCCATTTTAAGTGGCCATGGTCATCGTTGCTGTGTTGTAGTGGCACTTGTTGGTCCTTAAGCACAGTGTTCAACTGTGGTTAAACAGCCTTCATCTCTGCCCTCCCACCCCCTGCCTCTCATACACTGTCAAGTGCTCATTTCTGTCCTCTCTGCTTTGATATTTTATGCAGTGGTCTCCTTTCAGTCGGCCATTGTCAACTCTCGCAAAGTGCATTGACATGGAAGGGTTAATAGGAAGGTCTCACCTGGGTGTCAGTGTTTGGAGGCTTGCCGTTGGGGTGGGGGGGGGGGGTGCTGAGCAATCTGTAAGTGATGAGGTGGAGTTTGACTATGCCTCAGCCATCGCTTCAAATGCCTGCCGATTTGGCCTGTGGTGTCATTCTCGTAACAAAATATCTAGAACATTATAGAGAGCTATATAATGAGTGTAAGAAAGGGAGCTTTTTGTTGTTAGCTGTCAAGAGGCTTTGCAGTTTAAAAATATGAAACTCTAACCATTGTTTAGTTATCTAATGGAGGTCCTTATTATAGTTTCAGAGGAGAATGTGTGTGAGGTGCATAGCAATGTGTGTGAGGCACATAGCAATGTGTGAATCAATGCCTTGTGCATGCATGCATGCATTGTGCCTGGTGTCCCTTTTTTCTACAGCCTTTGACCAGTTTTTTGGGGGATTCAATGCTTGAGGTGAAACACCTGCATACACAGACATAAGACAAACAACACAAGGTGTTTCCCTCAAAGTAAATCGATGAAACAGACCAATGAATGTTGCTTCACTGATGGCATGTTTGGAGGAGATCGAGATAGAAATATAGAATCTGTACTGTATTAGGGGAGAGGGGATTCCTTCTTACTGAGATAGGGGTTGTTTCTGCAACAGGCAAGCATTTCCATGCATTCTCTTGTTGCTGCAATTTGGTTTGAAGCTTGTTTTGATTGAGATAGTGCTTTCACAAGTTAGGCTTGTGTTGCACCATCGAGTGGTAATAAAGTGGTTGCTCTGATGCTCAATTGCTTCAGTGACAGAGAAACCACACATTACCCATCTCACACACATAAACAAAACACGTGCGCATGCGCGCGCACACACGAACAGACACATACACACGCACAAACACATCACTCACACTTACACTGTTCACAAATGTTCTCTATAAATCTTTAAAATGAGCTCTATAAATTATAATCAATTTCAGGGAAAAAATGTTTTGTGTGTGTGTGTGTGTGTGTGTGTGCATGCATGCATGTGGGTGTGTGCGCATTTTAACATGCTGATATTCTCCTGTTGGCCCTAGACAACCCAGAGGAGTCATATCAGGAGGAGACGACGTCCAACCTCACTATGAGGACAGTAGGCACGGCAACCGAGGAGCAGCCCCAGCCGGCGGTGACGGAGCACAAAGCCCCGTCCCTCTTCAGCAAGCTGGGCGTGGTCCGCAAAGAGAAGACCAGGAAGAGCCAGAGCTTCCGGGTCGAGTCGGTGGGCAGCGACCTGCACACTGACACACACAACTTCAGCCTGGACACCAAGAGAGAGACGGAGTATGTAAGTGGCCTAGTTCATGCCTGTGTTTGTCTGTGTGTGTGTGTGTGCGTCTGTGTGTGTATGTGGGTGGGTGGGTGGATGTGTGTCTGTGTGTGTGTTTATGGTGGAGTGTCTGTTGAAACAGAAAGTTGTGTATGTATGACATTATTGAAGAGTTTGATTGGGGATGTGTTTACATGTATGTCAAGGGATGATGGTAGTGATAGCAAGATTTGTATTTATTTGAACTCAAAGAAAAAGTCAGATGGTTCACCATCATCCACGCACATTTTGCCAATCTGAATGTTTCCTAAGCTTTTATTTCTGGCAAAATAACGACATTATACGTTTGTCATGGATGTGTAACATTATGTGTGTGTATGTGCGTGTGTTGATGTTGGAGGTTGCGGTGTGGGGTTGTCTGCACCAGTGAGATGGACAGTGCATGTGGATGATGTGTGTGTGTATGTGTGTGTGGCAGGGCCCCTGTCGGAGGGAGATGGAAAGCGTGCTGAAAAGTCTTAAGATCACAAACGTACTGAACCCAAGAGGCGTACACATCCCAAACTGCGACCGCAGAGGATTCTACAAGAAGAAACAAGTACGAGTCTTATAAACACTAATGTACACAAGAAAATGTTTATCAGTCTTTCTTTCTTTCTTTCTTTCTATCTATCTACCTATCTATCTATCTGTCTTTCTTTCTATCTATCTATCTATCCTTAGAATGAGAAACCCTATGTCTATCGGTATGTGTGTGTGTGTGTGTGTGTGTGTGTGTGTGTGTGTTTGTGCATGCATTGGTGTGTTTCCATGTGTGTCTGGTGACAGCCCAAAGAAATGGGGCATGGTGCAACATGAGAATTTACGACCGGAAAACACTAATGCAGCGGAGAGCATGTGAACCATCCAGCGTGAGGAGCCGGGGGGAGGGAAGCAGGAGGAGGAGGAGGAGGAGGAAGAGGAGAGAAGGAGGAGGAGGGGACAGGAGAGCGGAGTGGCGATGGGTAAAAGAAAGAGACAGCGTGTTAGAGTAAGGAGACAGGGGACAAGGGTGGGACTGAGGGAAGAGAAAAAAGACAGGATGGTAGAGGAGAAGAAGATGTAGAAGAGTAAGAGAGGCTGAGAGCATTTTGTCTTGGGTGCCCAGGGGCTCTTCCTGTCCTCAAATAATGTAACATGAGAAATGTGTGTGTGTGTGTGTGTGTGTGTGTGTGTGTGTGTGTGTGTGTGTGTGCGTGTGAGTGTGCGTGCATGTGTGTGCCAGCAGTGTGCCAGCCTGTGTGTATTTGGGAGCGGGGTGAGAGGGGTTTGAGTGTGTGAGCATGATTCAGCAACTTCCCCTGGGTTTGACCATATGAATGTTGGTGTCTGTGCACACGTGGCTCATGAATGTGTTTGGCATGTGTGAGCCAAACTCTGCTTGAGTGCATGTGCTTTTAGTATATGTGTGTGTGTGTCTAAGGATGCATGTGTTTGTGTGTGTGTGTGTGTGCGTGTCTGTGTGTGGTGGGGGTGCATTTATGTACGTAAGCACAATGAATGTTTGTGTATCCGTATGTATCTGTGTGTATGTGTGTGTGTGTGTGTGTGTGTACAAAAACATTGGTATGTATTCTGTGTCTGTACTGTAGTGTGTGTGTGTGTGTATGCGTATGTGTGTGTTTGTGTGCGCGTGCGTGCGTGTGCGTGTGTGTGCAACCCATACCTGCGGAGGGCCTGCTCATTTCTGTGCTATATTTAGGCCTGATTATATGAATTGGCTCAGTATCTGAGAGCAATCCAAGCATGAGGGCTCTGGCCTGAACACCCCTCCCCCAGGGCCCTGTCTGCTCTGCCCCGCGATGAATGCTCCCTCTCTGGCCGCTGCACGAGCAATCACCCCCTGGCCTGGAGGACACGGGAGTCCAACAGGAGAACTCTAGTCTTGGTGCAGAGGCTCAGATCAGAAAGAAAGTGGGGTAAAATTAGGGAGAGAGAAAAGGGGCAAGAAAGAGAGAGAGAGAGGACATAGCTGAGAGGAGGACAAGAGGAAGAGCGGAGAGGTTTGGGAAGATGAGGAGGAACAGGTGAAGGGCAAGCAGATAAATTGAACTTAAGATCATGACATGAGAAGGTTAGATAGATTAGATTAGATAGAGATGAGAAGATGTGTGTGTGTGTATGTGTGTATCTTAACTGTGTAAATGTGCACCAAGTGAAAGAGCTAAAGAACCAAATGAGTGTTGCTTTACTGGGGGTGCGGGGGAGGGGCAGATGGAGACGTGGAGTGTAGGGTAAGGGAGATGGCAAGGGTAGCAGGCTCTGCCACTGATGCTGTTGCTGCTGCTATGTGTGTAACCTATTGTGATGCGCGTGCACACACACCACACACACACACACACACACACACGCACCATATTCACCAGTGCACATACACATAGAGTATCCACATGCACACATACAGTAGTCACTATTCTGGGCATCATGTTAGGGCAGTTTTCAAGGTCAAAGTATATACACTGCTGTTTTATTCAGACCAATGTCACACATGCATTTTAATGATGTCCTGACTTGAAAATGGCTTTTTTTATTCAGTGTTTGTGTGTGTGTTTGTGTTGCATGTTTGTGTTATTGTGTGTTTAGCCTTTTTATGAGTTTGTGTGTGTGTGTGTTTGTGTGTATATGTGTGTTTACCCTGTGGCTCTTTTTAATGCCCTTCCGCTTTCCCACTGCCTATAAGGGCATCATTATAGAGAGAAGGACTGAGTCTCACTGTTGCACACACAGAGACACACACACACACACACACACACAAACACTCTCACACACATATTTGCTGTCGATTGTATACACAACACATATTTTCTGTTTCAAACATTCTCTGTCATACACACACATACTGAAACACACAATGCATCATTGAGTTCTTCGTTAAAACCTTGTTCTGCATATGGAGGAGACCATTTAAAATATTCCAAAATAACTTAGGGGCTAGAAGAGGAGAGTGGAGAGCAGTCGAGTAAAGGCAGAGAGAAGAGGAGAGGGCAAAAGAAGAGCTGGGTGGAGATGAGTTGAGTGGAGAGGACACGAGAAAGAACATAAGACTTTAGTCAGAGTTGCCGTTTCAGTCTTTCAGACTTCAGCGCCGCAGTTTTCGTAGCGCATGTTTAGCTTTTGTAATGGCTACTTTCACACAAGCCAGGCTCATGCTGATAGTCACTGTGAAAGAATTCCTGGAAAGAAAATTTGCTTGGCAAAAGCTTTAATGGGTTCCGTCCCTCCCCCTGTCTCTATGTCTCTCTCTCTCTCTCTTTGTCAGCCTCTCTCTCTTCTCTGTCCCTTGTCTTTTTTCTACTCTTTTCACTCCGTGGCCCATTCCGAGAAAGAGAACTGATATTTTATTGTTTGCACCGCTCTTGTGTCTCAAATGGGTTTTTTTTATCGCTTGGTTTTGTTTTTTTGGCCTACTTCTTTCAGGATTCCTAACCCAAGCCTTCCTCCCCTAGCCCAGCCTTCCTTCCTCTTCCTTTCGTATTCTCAGAGTGTCTCCTTTTCCCTGCTGGAAAGGAAACTGCAGAAAGGCAAAGGACCTGAAAAAAAGCTTATATAACTTGCTGTGTGTGTGTGTGTGTGTGTGTGTGTATGTGTGTGTGTGTGTGAGTGAGTGTGTGCGCAGGCCAGCGTCTGTGGGTGTTTTGTACCAGTGTAGGATAATTGTCCCCAGATGCATTTAAGTTGGTGCCAGTTTCCTAAAATAGCCCCCAGTCCTATTAAACTTTTGTGTGTTGTTTAATGCACAGAGTAACTCTGAAAATGACTCTCATTTCTAAAGAGTCCAGTGTCTACAAATACAAATAAAGAAAAGCACATGAATGAAATAAAGTATTAATTTCATAAATTTCTTTTCCTCTTTCACACTCTCCCTTTATGATCAGGAAAAAAAATTAAATTTAAACGTATTCACAACTTTGAAACTGACCAATCTCTCTCTCTCTTTCTCTCTCTCTCTCTTTCTCTTCTTTCTTTCATCAACCTTACTCCCCTTTTCTGTCCTTTGCTCCTCTGCAGTGTCGTCCTTCAAAGGGCCAAAGAAGAGGCTACTGTTGGTGTGTGGACAAGTACGGCCAGCGATTGCCTGGTTACGATGGCAGAGACCAGGGATCTTCCCACTGCTACAACCTGGAGAAGAAGTAAATTGTGGCATGACATCATGGAAGATACAGAGAGAGAGAGAAAGAGGGTGGCCAAGAAATGGGTAGAGATGTATTATTCTTTTGTGGACTTGGGAGAGATAAACACAAACTTTAGGCATTGTGTATTTGTGTGTATGTGTGTGTGTGTGTGTGTGTGTGTGCGTGTGTGCATGTATATGTTTTGTGTGTTTGTTTCTGTGTGCATGTGTGTATTTGGGTGTGTTCATATGGGGTTGGATCATGCATAGCTCCTTTACAGGTTAACAGTCCCATGGTGCTTTGCTGTCCACATGGTGCACTGGTGCTAGTAGATATCGCTGAGCTCCATAGAGCGAGTTCTTGTGGGTGATGTCTACCAGTCTCTGACTGGTTCATTTTTTGAAGGATCTCTCACCCTCTGATTGGCTGTGTCTTATACTATCTTTCCAGTCAGGTTTTCGTATTTGCTGATTGTCCTCAGTCGTCACAATCGCCGCCACCGTTGTCGCCGTGGCAGCCCGTCCCCCTGTAGTGAGCACGCTCCATCTAAGCAGATGCACTAAAAGCACTTTTTTCATGCTGTCCAAGACGGCTTCCGTCACAAAACAAGCTGTCCCTGGTGGCCTACCACACTCCAAGAACTAAAAAAGTAAACATCGGAAAGGTTCGGGTGAACCTTCAACAGTCAGAAATTACTTTTTTCTATTTATAGATGTATTTATTCTTCAAATAATCACATGATGATGACTGGCATTTACCATACTTTTTTTTTTTTTTTTAAATGAGGTGGTTGACATCTAAGAAAGTTGTGAAAGAGAAAACGATCTGGCTTAGAACCACCTTTTTGAAGGTTTATGTGTAGAAAATCAATGTAGCAGTTTCAGCTCTGAAATATTCTTGTGAGCATCAAAACCTGGAAGACTCCTCAGGATGATTCTAGATGTCTTTTTTTGTAAGAGTGTGGATAGACGTGCAAAAGATCCATCAGATACCACAGTAAGTGAAGCCTTTTGTCAAGCAGGACAGCATCGTCTACACTCTCATCAGCAGACAACATAGAAGACAAGGAGTTTTTTGGCACCTTGTCCAGCTGGTGAGCAAGTTAAAGCTTGTCAAGGAAATCTCTGGGACCTATTGGTCAATGTCTTTTACCAAAAGAAACAGCCTCTTGTCCCAGTACGTATTGGTTTCTCACAACAATCTGAAAAAATATATTCTCACCATATTCAACACAAGGGTCTGACTTACAAGTATGCTGGCTATGTGTTTTCAAAAGAAGCAATGACACATTAGATGTATTTTCCATTAGGGCAGTAAGCAATGAGAGGTCCTGGGGTGCCTAATCCAATGTCAAGATTGATTGATTTAGAATTGAATGGGATTTTAGAGAAAGAACAGATGCCTCTGTCTTGACAAAAAGGCCCAGCTCCTTCGTGTGATTAACCCGAGCATTTGACATTTGAGGCTAGATAGACACTGTGTTTTTTACTGCTCTTGCTGGGCATGGAGGATGGAGTAGTCACAGCCACCATATGGCTGGGAAGACTAAAGCAGCCTTAGACCATAGGGGTCTTTTGCCTTTTAATTGTGGTGATGCTGGATTTAGACTTCGAAGTAGACTCGCCAGAAACACCACATCACACTCGGTGCCTCTGGCTCACAGTTGTGCATATACACACAAACACACGCACCCACACACACACACACACACACACGCACACACATACACATACACATGCACACAAATACACACATAAAACAGACATTAAAGTACAGAGACACACACGTGCCCAACCAAACTTGCACCCTTTGTCCTTGAATCTTACATGTGACATATGGACATTAGGCCCTATATTTTTATTCATGCTCTATTCACCTGATTTCCTGATTGAAGACTTGAAAACGGAGGGAACCAATGAGACCGCTACCCAGTAGCTCAGGAGCGTGCAGTTCAGCCAACCTGAAATCAACCCTCTGCTCTCCCAAATACCCTCCCCTTTCCCACCAAAAATATATATGCAAGCCCAAAGCAGACTTAAGAAAAAATCTAAGAAATCTAAGAAAAAAGTTTTCTTAGTGAGGGTTGACTTTGGGGGGAAAAATGCAATCCTACTTGTCTGATCATTGGCCCTCCAATATCTGTGAGTTTGTCCTTTTTAAAGTGAATACATTTTTTTTTCCTTCCGAGGAGATGTGTGTGCACTTCCTCAGGAGACAGAAAAGTTATTTATGTAAGAAAAGTATAAGCTGATCCAAACTCCACATTTTTTTTCTTAAATAAATATATATTCAATGGCATGTTTGTTGCACAGCTGCGTTCTGTAGCTCGAGGTCAGTGTATTTTCGGGGGACTATAATCACTAAAGAATGTCTTTGAAATACTTTTATTTATCAACATTGAGCATATAGTCTTTCACTTTTTATTGGGACATCTGATCTTGGAACAGCTGTGTGGTTTTGCATCATTGAGCTGATTCCTCTGTTAGCATAAGCTAAGTGAAGTGCTTTCTGGTGCTACTTTAGTTATAGTAAGCAGCGCTAAAGCTTCATCAAAGTGAAGGCCTTTGCCATTTCTAAACTTAGCTCATCAGAGATTGAGTCACAGAATAAGCTAATCTGAAGCTATGGAAATGTAGAATAAATGTAGCTAAGCTCTGAAGACTTGGGAAAGCTAATTCAAAGAGCTAACATGTCTTCATGGTGACTTCTCTTGTACGAAGTGCTTTACAAATTTACTTTACTTGATTAAGGATATACTGAGGTAGGCTAAAAATAATCCTTGCTAAACTAAGCTTAGGTGCATGTGAAAATAAACAAAAAAAAGAGTTTGCAGCATGGCCAAAGCTTTGCTCAGAGGTTAGCAATGCTAGAGCCAAAATGTATGCTAAATTAAGCTTACTTTAAAGCTTACACTGAGCATAGTGAAGCTGTCATAGCCCACATCTCTCTTTTGTGCAATGCCAGGATCTCTTCAGTCACGGGTAATGGTGTGTTCTTTTGTTTTGTCATCATTTGAAAGATTTTAATTCTATGAAAGCTTTTCATGTTACTAAAGTAGAAATTAAACATACTGTTTTCTTTGAAAGAAGAAATGTACTTGTGAAATATAATTTGTATTTAATGTCTTTTTTAAATAAATAAAAACAGACTATTTTAATTTACATGTTTAATTGTGTTCTCTGAATGATACATGCCATGTGTCCTAATGTAGACTAATATTACTCTGAATATGTATAGAGAAAATAAATTGTTTGAACATAACCTAAACCTCTGCACTCTCATACCATTAGAGACAGATGAACTGAACAGCAGCCAGTGTGTACCTCGTGGAAATGATTAACAAGTTGGCTGAAGGCTGAAGAGCAATTCTGTGACTTTTGTATCAAACATTGTTATTTAGATTCAACTTTAACAATAAAATGCTAGTGATTTATTTAAGAATATATCAATTAAAATAAACTAAATTAGTAGATTATGTTGAAATTTCAGTGCTGTTTGAGATTACACTTTACAGATTTACAATACTTGTTTATGATGGTTCGACAATGGCTGGGGGTGTGCAGCATATTTGTGTGCGTGTGTTTGTGTGGGAGGGTGTCTATGTGCGTACGTGTGTGGGCGTGCACACGCTGGAGGGACTGAGGAATTCCAGTGCCCGTCCAGCGCAAATACAGTGTGGGTGGAACGCACTGGTGAGAGCAGAGCCCAGCCCCCTCAAATACCATGCTAAAGTTAGCCTGGAACTCCATCTCTGAGATTACCACAATAAGAACACGCACACACTAAATATACCCATTTAAATAGGACAGGGCTTAATCAAAATTGAGAATGCATTGTATGCTACCTTCATGTTTGCATGCAAATGTGCATGTATGTATGCATATATGCATGTATGTATTTATGTATGTTTGTAGGCCTATGTATAAAGCCTGCATGGACTTGTCAATTATATTAAAGGCATGTGGTATGTGTGATGCTTTAATGCTAGCCCATACTACTAAAGACTAAAAACATATGTACTGCTATCGAGTTTAAGCTATATTCTGTAGAACATTAGTTCTCAAACTGGGGCCGGGGACCACCAGGGGTCTGCAGCGCATTGCAAGGGGGTCTGCGAAAAACTTCTACAAAGTAGCATCTAGCATTCAACTGAGCTAATTGATATAAGAATGTATGGTCAAACTTGTGTTGCGATTATGAGGGGCCCTTGGAAAAGTTTCTGCTCTGTGAGGGGTCCCCTGGTCCAATAAAGTTTGGGAAACCCTGCTGTAGAATCATTATTTTCTAGAATTTGGAGCAAATTTTGTAGGTAGTACAATGAGTCCTCATTGAAAAGAAAGTAACCCTTGTCCTCCTACTTCTTGACACAGTGGCTTCTTATTTCGTCCAATCAGGTACGTGTACATGTGGCACATTCAATCCAAAGAGACAAAGCTGCTTTGTATGAGGGTGAGCAGTAAATTATATATAATGTGATGTGAGGGATTAAAGTCTGTGTGTGTATGTGTGTGTGTGTGTGCGTCTGTTTGTGTGTGCATGTGTGTGTTTGTGTCTGTGTGTGTGTGTGTGTCCACCTGTGTGTCTATGATGGTAAGAAGCATGTTCAAGCATGATCTTGTAGTGTGAATGTGAAATCATGAGAGTTCAATGACAGTCTTCAGAGAGTCTACAACCCACACGTCCTTTTGTGCTGTGCTCTAGCCCAAAGGGCCTGTGGTAGTGCTAATACAGTTGTGTTGGGTGCTCATTTATGTCTTCAAAGACTATGGGCTCCTGTTGTGAACACTTCTCTCAGCTGTCACTCAGTCAAAGTCTTTGAAATAACGCAACTTTGTGTGAATGTACAGCAAATACTTTAGCAAACAAATCACATCTGATTCACCATCAAAGAAATAAACCTCTCTTTTTTCAGTGAGTCAGTTATAGTATCAATGTGTCTTTTTGCATGGGCCACTTAAAAGCTAAAGGAATAAATGACATTGTGTTTACTCTTGGCCAGGTGATATAGACCTTGCATATTTGCACAGGATGTTGGTGTTACAGATACTGTACTCTGATGACAACATAACATTCACGTCTACATTCCATCAGTGAAGCCATTTACTGTCTGCTTAGACTTGCTTTGTGTTAGAGGGGTCATATTATGCAAGTACCGTTAGACTCCGGATAAATTGCAAATTGCATTTTTAAGTCCCCCTTCAAAAAAAACACATTTAGTTCAAAACCATATTCTGATTAAATATTTTATTAAATATATAGATATGTTTATATGCCAAAAGAAATTACAAAATAGTGTACAGTATGCACATGAATGAACAGTCCTTTGGAATTCAAGAAACTGACATGAAGATAGACAACAACAGTGTATCTAACAACCTCACACATTAAGCACATGCACAGCACTTACTTTACAGACTGAACATTCATTTCTTCTATGCAAACACACACAGAGTGACACACACACACATACACAAACACACATTTCGCATGCATATCTGATGCCATGAGGTAGTTCAAACATTCAGACTTTATCAAGGACCTGGGAGATTGTGATGTCACCTAAAGCTCCTGTCTTTGCCCGCAGTGCTGCTGTTCCCAGGTCAGAGATGCCCTCTCCTTTTTAAGGAGGGGACAGCAGGTAAGGAGTACATGTGCTGGACAGTGTTCCCCAAACACACATACGTATCAGTGCCACAAACCAAAAAAGACATCAGTCAGTGAACATTAAAATCAAATCCAGAAAAAAAAAACAATTACACAACAGAAAACAACAAAATAATAGTAAACCATCGCCACCAAATGCGACTCGCAGTGTATCTATGACAGTGTGTGTGTGTGTGTGAGACAGAGGAAGATCAGAGAAGTTTGGTCACAGTGATTCCTCTGTCCCATCACACACTGCAAAACAAACATAACATATTTTAATAAAAATACATTAGCAAAAACATCAAATAAAAAAATAAAAATGGCAAAAGGTTATAAATATTGACATTACCAGAAATATCCAATATCAATACGAATACACAAAGTGGGAAATAAATAAGGCTATATAGTGCATGTACATACATATAGAAATATCAGTTTTCCCTTTATGGAAAAAAATAGATTTCTTTTTTTTTTCAGTGGAATATGTCACCCACCGATAACAGCGCATGTACCTGAATTACAGACCCCCAAGATGTAAGAGACAATAAATAAATAAGGCTTTTAAAAGAAAGACGTCAGTAGTGATGAGTGTGAGGACGGCATGCGTCAGTGATTCTGCTCCAGAGGGCATTCGGAGTCTTCCGGAAGGTCGCTGCTCCCAAAAATCCTCTTTCCGCTCCAGAGTGACACACACCAGCACTTCCCCCTTGTACCATCCAGAGATGACTCACACTGTGAGGCAACACAGATCAGTCAGGTTCCAAACACACACGTATACACTGGTAATAACACAGTGTTAGTAATACAAACACACACACACACACACACGTCTAAAGCAATCCAAATGTGTGGTTATGCATAAATCCAACATTCTTGTTCAGTCATGCTACAGCTACCAAAGCAGGGAATGATGACATCAGATTCTAACTGGGTGTGTGTATGTGTGTGGATCTCTCACTGTGTGTGTGTGTGTGTGTGTGTGTGTGTGTGTGTGTGTGTGTGTGTGTGTGTGTGTGTGTGTGTGTGTGGTGTGTGTGTGTGTGCGCGTGAACGTATGTGTGTGCACGTGTTTCCAATTGTAAAGAGAGATTAAGCTGAACAAGAGCCCTAAAACTGTGCCTACACAACAACGAGCTTCACTCTCGTTCTTTGGCTAACACACAGGAACTGGCAAGAATTGAGCTAAACACAGACACAGTCAAACATACTCCCATATTCACAGATGTGCCTACATAATGCAAACACACACACACACACAGGTGAAGAACAGGAAAAACAGAAACTGTTTACATATATACCTGTTTGGCTTTGTAGCGTCCAAGTCTGTCACAGTTGGGTAGATAAAATCGGGTGAGCTTATCACCCAGTTTCTGCTGGGATTTAGATATCTTCTCAAGTGCCCTTTGTAATTCCACATGACACGGGCCCTGTAAAACAACAATTTTAAAACATGAAATGATGCACACATTTTTAGAGCTCATTTCACTGTAAACTTTCTATTTCTCAAGAAAAATAGCTGCAATTCCTCCATTTGAGTCTATCATACTTATTGGGCGACTGACAACAGAAGCTGCATTATGTGTTGACAAGCGCAGCCTGGAGGCCGGCACGTCTGCAGGTTTTTTCGCATGTCAGGCATACTGTTACGAAGGCATTCGACCCCCCCTGCTGGTGACTCGGAGGAACGCCTCTAGGCAATTACGAGAGTCATTATCTCTCAGCTTTTCTTGTATGAGATATCGGAATTCAACAAAGGAGTTGAAGATCCTAAAACGCTACATCAATAGTCACTGACCATGTACAACGTCATGTCTCTCTCTCTCTCCCCCTCTCTCTCTCTCTCTCTCTCACACACACATACACACACACACACACACACACACAGAGAGAGAGAGACAGAGGGGAGAGAAAAAGAGAAAAAGACAGGGAGAGATAGTGACAAACCCTTCTCACCTGCTCCACTAGTTTCCTTTTAATGGCGTTCACTTTGGCCTTCATGCTCTCCTGCGCTCCAGCAGCCAACCTGGGGTCGATGGGCTTTCCTTGACCGGAGAGGAAAACAGGGTTGGCTGATTCTGTTACCACCGACCCGTCTGTCTCACTTGAATCTAAGAGGGGTGGAAAAGAAAAAATAAATATACAGACATGTTTAACATTTCGTTGGCTTACTTTGTTTAACAAGATCCATGAATGCCTTCCAGTGATAGATTATCATTCTATCAACTTAATTTCGTTTGCATTATGAGTAAAACATACCGGCAGTCTGTGTCTCCTGGTTACGTTCTGTATCGGCATTGGTGTTGTCGGTACAGATGCCCTGTCCTCGGCTGAGCGCATGAAGAGGCCGGCTTTCGCCGGGCTTCGGGAGGCAGCGATAACCGGACCCGCAAGGCGCTGTGTAGAACCCACACGACTCTCCAGCTTTCAATGCGCACGCCATGCAGCAACCGCAGCCCGGCTCGCGGAGAACCTCAACACAACTGGGATCCACCGCAGGGCACGAGGCCAGTCGCTCTGGTGAACATGGGGCGCAGCGGATCGGCTCCGGTGCCGCTGCAACAGGCGAGCCCTGGACCCCCTGGGACAAGAGCAGCGTGCTAAGAGCTGCTATAACGAAAATCTCAAAATTCAACTGATTCATCCTTGTGAATCGATTTTACCAAGGTCAAACGAATCAATAAATAGAATCAATACAGCGCTTCAAGTAACACCGAAGTCCTGCCGTTTCTCTAGTGATTGCTCCTTTTAGAAGAGATGACTGATCCTCCTCCACTGGCGAGCGGGTATTTATGCGGTAGCTCGCGCTGGCTCTGTGCCTGTAAATGTTTGACGCGCGTGGGCGACATCATGAATGAGTTTCTCTGCCCTGGAAGAAGGTGTGGGGATCCCGAGGGCTTCTGATTGGCCCACCTCAATGTGCGGTCCAAGACCCATGTTTTGAATTCAACGCGCAAAACATGCCAGTGTTTATTTCGGAACGACTAGTCCCAGTCGACATAGCTGTTTGATGTTTGTGTGTGTGTGTGTGGTGTGTGTGTGTGTGTGTGTTTGGGTTGGCGCCCCACGTTATAGGGGCGCAGTGTGTGTCTGTAGCAGTCACATGTAAATCTATTTATGGCTCTCATACATATCGCCTTTGTATGGCGCACAAACGTAAGGAAAGTTTCCATGAGTAAGTTGAATGTGACCAATTGGCTTGAAACGTCAGCCGAGCGCTTCCTCAACTAGAGTTAATTAACGATGCCAAAATTGAGGCAATCGGAGTTCCTCACAAAAGCTCATTTATCTTTGGGACAAAGCAAACAATGTACCTCATTCACACGCCCTTTTCCCCGGAGTTTCCAGCCACACAAAGTCCTAGCGCCCGCTTATGACGCCAAATTGGAGTAACCAAGCAGTTCTGCCCGGTCCAATTTGACTTGTCACTTCATTGCCTCTGACATTTAATTAATGTATCCCTCTCTCTGAGATGCAGCAAATCCCCGGGCTGAGTTAGAAAACGCGGGAGCTGTCGTGGCACCATGCCCTGACGGACCGGTACGTGACCCTTGTGGTAGGCGGATGGAGGCCCCTTTTTGGAAGAAGACTCCCATTGTGATTACCCATTTCCTGCGGGGTAATTATAGCCCCCAAATGTGTGTGTGTGTGTGTGTGTGTGTGTGTGTGTGTGTGTGTGTGTGTGTGTGTGTGTGTGTGTGTGTTTGTGTGTGTAGGCGTAAGCCAAAGGGGGAGAAAGGCGACATGATAACAGACACGTCCCGCTTGTTTGGCCTGTTGAACGCGTGAGTGTGCTTGCCTTTGGAAGCGTGGATAAATGGGCTCAAGGGACAGAACGACGCTGATTCTGCAACGGTCAAGAGATCTCGTATGATTGCAGCGGGGGATACTACCCTGACAAGCCAGACTATAAACCGTTAGGATACGTTCTAGGCGAGGGGAATACCTACTGACTGAACTAGCCTTCCAGTACAGAGCACATAACTACGACTGGTTTAAGAGATGTCCATCAACAAATAGAGCGCTGCTTTGCTGTACTCCATAGACTTACTGACGACTTAAATTTACTGAATTTAAACGTTGACATGATATAATAGCACTCCTGCATTTCATCAAGCCTGGTACTATGCAACCGTGTGCCAGGGTTGCATCATGTCTGCTTGGGAGATCCCCCCTCACTGATGTGACGTCACCAGCGAATACAAAAACATGCAGAGGGGTGGCACAGCAGAGGCAGAATTAAGTTTTTAACCCGTCAGTTCTGGTAACTGAGTATAGTTCTAGCAAATTCCAGCACCCCCGTCTGTTTATCCAATGTTTCTACCATATCTTCTACATCTTTTACATATCACTGTATTAGTGAGTTTGGTCTGATTATGCAATATCATCTGACTTCTGCATCAGCACAGTATTGTTTCCATTCATTTGTAGTTTACACTGCCTTTTTTACAGTGACAAGTATGGCAGAGGTCCTAATGCATTTATGCCATACACATTAGGCTGCCATAACATCGGGTAGCCTAACACAATTACTGCCTCACCATGAAGGTTTAGCTGACTACACCATCCTTGTCACACCCAACATTGTCAGATGTTCGTTACAGTATTACGTCAGAGAGCACTCCCAGAACCAACTAGATTTTCCAGCAACTAACAAGTAATCAGAAATTGATGGCAGAACCAATAGATTTAAAATTTTAACAAAGTGTCCACCCAGCGCAAAGTAAATACCTGTAGTGAAAGAGTGTGGTCAGCAAGGCAAGTCAAATCTTTGGCCAAGTAGAAATAATGTATTATAGTGGTGCATCTGTTATATTGTCATTTTATATGGTGCACAATTGTGTTGTATTGTTACAGAATAGTTTTCGTAGACATCAGTACTAGTGAGCTTATGTCTGATGCAACTGTGTGATTTATTGCACTAGTGACTTGAGGAGGTCATCACCATACAGCCACCCTAGCCAAAGTCCTTTTAAGTCAAGTCCCTTCACTTGGAACTTCACTTGGAACTTCTTCCTGGAAAGCCTTCGAGCAGCTATTTGAGATCAACAAGGCCAGGCCAATCAAAATGAATGGGGAGATATACAAAACTCCAGATCAGTGGGTTCATACTGACTGGAAAA
Source organism: Tenualosa ilisha (assembly GCA_015244755.2). Lineage (NCBI taxonomy): Eukaryota > Metazoa > Chordata > Actinopteri > Clupeiformes > Clupeidae > Tenualosa > Tenualosa ilisha. Next base: position 1,652,923 of record PYXC01001217.1, read on the forward strand.
GTGTCATGTATCTAAATCTATCTATCTAAAACCTATCTATCTAAATCTATCTACCATGGTGACAGAGACAGTAAACAAAAGGTTAACTGTCAGTACAACAATGCGATTAGCTACTTTCACTGCAGGGCAGGACTTCCAGTGTCTCTAATCCGCCATCATCACGTCACAAACAGCCGCAATACATTTCTATGGGAGGACTTTTTAAAGAAGCGCTTAGCAAGTCTGGTTTTCTTTTTTGCATTGTTGTTGCATTAGCCTAGCCAAAAGCTGTAGCGGGCACTCCATGGAGAGAAGGAACGCCTCCCCCCTCCTTCCCATTCCATTTATATTTCAAAAGAGCCGACGAACATCATGCCATACACATACCCCAATGTCAGTTGACACAGCGTTAGCTGCTCTTGCATGTTCTTGCTGTTCAGCATTCTTGCAGTAGATGTGGCAGTGAAAGTGACCGTTTTCATCAAAACAGGTCAATCAAAGAAAACAGTTTTTAATGGTTTTATGACTATGAAAATGCTGCATAGGGTCTCTTTAACTTATGTCTCTGCCCCTGCACACAAACACATACACACACTCTCACTCATATAACTGTCAACAATACTTCACGCACTTTACCTCACATTCTCCTTGGTCAAACCCTTGACACTTTAACCTGGACTATTCCTCTTAAGCTTCATGGTGAGACAGCAATTGTGTTAGGATACCCTATGTTTTACGTAGCCTAATGTGTGGTATATGTGTGGCATACATACATTAGGACACTTGTAATACAAGCCATTATACACTAAGTATTTCTATATATGTAACAATAAAACTTAGGATCCTTGAATCTCCTTTTTTGCCTGGCATTGGTCATGACAAAGGTACAGTAAGTCAAACGCAAACCATCCTTTTTTGGGGGGCACAAAAGGGAACTGCACAGCTGAGGAAACATGTTTCCAGTTGCCTGAAAAGCACGCTGGGAGGGTCGGGAATGGGGAGAGTATTCATAATAATCAGAGCATCAGAGTGTCTTACAGGTCTGCTAGAGTGCAAGGGCTGCACATACATACACGTGTGTGTGTGTACGTAAATTTGTGTGTGTGGGAAAAGTGGGTCACATGTTCTCCCATACATAGTCCTCCATTGTATGTTACTTCCTCTACTCTCTCTTCTTTTTTCTTGAAGTGTGTGTGTGTGTGTGTGTATGTGTGTGTGTGTAAGGTTGTGAGTGTGAATGAATGAATTTGCCAGGCGGTAGTTAACTAAACAATGTTGGCCTGGTTTCTTCCTTTTTGGCCGAGAGGGGAGGAAATTTTCAAATGCACTCACACATTCACACACAGACACATAAACACACACACACACACACCGGTCAATTGTGATTCAGATCTAAAGGTATGTGCAAGTTTGTGTTTTATGATGGCTCCATGGTATGAGCATTTAATCACTTGAAGGAAATTGATCATTAACTCTGGTATGGGGAAACTGAGTCAAAAGCTTTAGATCGCAGAGTAAAATTAACGTTGGCCTCCTAACTAAAGATAAAGTTGCATTTGAACCGTGAGTAATGTGCCCTTTACCTTACTGTTGTGTCTTTCAAGTCCACACACCCCCCTTTACATACACACACACAAACACAGACACACTGTAAACACACAAACATACACACACACACACACACACACACACACACACACACACACATTCCAGTAAATTCCGGGATTTCAGGATGAGGAGTGGAAATGAGAGCCAGAGGAATCAAAGCAGCGGACATGCCTTCTAGAATCACCTTACACAAGCCCACAAACTAAAAACACATACAAGCAATCAAAATCATTTGAACAAACACACACACACACACACACACTCAATTGAAATAGTTCTCTTTTATGAAATGAATTCTGTAATGCAAGAAAATCATATTATTGACAACGTATGCCGTAAAGGTAAACTTTGCAGATTTACATGAACTCAGGCACACACAAAAACACATGCATGCTTGCACACACACACGCACACACACACCACACACACACACACACCATGACCTGTTTTGACATCACTATGTTTTGTAGTCTTTCGTGACATGGTCATGACAGCTTCTTAAGGACAACAGTTGCTTTCAACATCTTATTTTTCTCAGTCCGTATGTGCATGTGTGTTTGTGTGTGTGTGTGTGTGGGGGGGGGGGTGCCTATGTACGTGTGTGTGTGTGTGTGTGTGTGTGTGTGTGTTGTTTTTGTCTTTCTCTTCATAAGATCTATTACGTAAGCACTGCGCCGAGGTCAATGCCCTCAATGATTGGAAATGTTATTCAAGTCATGAACGTCACACACACACACGCTCAAAACACACATATGCGCAAAGGCCAAGGTCATTAACAAAACACTCACCATGGCAGGAACGCACCAACACAGGAAATGACTTCATGAGTTTTAATGAATGAGTAGCCATGTTTCAGGAAAAATAAACATTCCATTAACAAACACTAGACCAATCAATACTACATACCAATATAATAAATTAGTCAATCTAATCAACCAATATAGCAGTCACTCACTTACAAGAACGTTTTATCAGCTAGGCTTCCAAGAAGGCCTCAATATTGTTGTAAATGGTTTGCAAAGTTTAAAAGTGCTCCAATAATTCACAAAGGCCCTCTACAGAAAGGCTGAGTGTCACACAGACTTACTTTAAGGATGTTTTTGTGGTGTCACCCCATGCTTATATTTCTGTGTTACTGTTGATGTTTTTTTATTATTATTTGAAACAAATTACAGTAATCACTTCCAGTGTGTTGACACATTTGCTAAATTTGGTAGACTACTTTATTTTATGTGTTGTTGTGCAAAGTTAAGAAATACATTTTATTTGTCAGTGACAGGAGTCTGGTGAGTGACATGGCATGAAGATGTGTTGACAGACACACTCAGTCACACATACCCACACACTCATACACACACACACACAAACACAGACACGTGCACACAAACACACACACACACAAACAGTGAACGTCAGCTCTCAGTTCACATGATGGGAAACTGTGTTTGTTTAAATCTCTTGGTTTAGCTTTTAATGTCAGTTTACATGAATCTGAGACAACAGCGTCATCGTCTCAGACACAAATGTGTGTGAAAGTGGGTGTGTTTGTGTGTGTATATATGGGGGGATTTCAAAACAGACATTTTTTGTGGAGTTTACATTTGAGGCCAGCAGGAAGCCTTCATCTCTCTCCTGGGTCAAAGGTCGACAGGAAGCGTGCTGAGAATGTTTCGTCCCGCTGGGTGACTGCGTCAAAGCCAAACATTCACACACACAAACACCCCGTTACAAAAACATTACTGTACATAAGCATTACTGTAACACTGAAGTGTGTTTGATTGCAAAACTGATGTAGGGTACAAACACATAAAGCGAACACACCCACTCACACAAAGTAACTTGCTTTCTCACGTTTACTTCTATTTCATACACACACAGACACACACACACACACAATTAACAAGGTTGACAGCAGAGTGGTATGAATAATGTTGATGACTTTTACTGACAAAAATATATTTTATTACCAGTGACATCCACTTGAAAACCCTACATTTAATCTTGGCAATTTGTTAACATACGACTCAAATTTGAATCACATCATAAGAGAGTTAGAAAGTTTGTACAAAACATGTTCTGATCTGGAATGTAAACTAGGAGTCAGCATTGGTCAACATCTATCTACTAATAAGACCAATAAGGATATTATCCAGAGTGCTAAATGGAATGTTCTGGAATGTTAAACCTATTCGAGAAGCATTCCATCTATGGAATATGGAACATCTTGCTTGAATATCCCTTTTATTGGTTTTGTTCAACCCACTGGGTGAAGCCTGATTTTTGCTAATACAAGGTGATGAGGTATGCCATTGTTAAGGCCGATTATTAGGTCAGCTCTGGCAGGCTGCCTTAGTAACTGTCTGAAAACGATTGATGTAGTGACATGAATTATATAGTAGCTTCAAAGGAGCAGTCTAGTTAGGGGACATTATACTGTCTTAAAGCTTCAATATGTAGTTTTTGTTGTCAAAAGAACACACATATCAATATATAGTGTTTATACATAGTGCTTATGAGTTCCCTGACCATGCAATACTGTTGATCTCTTTGAAGCCTTTAAATGTTTTTAAAACATGCTACACTTGCCTTTGACTATATCATAAAACACCTGAAAGAAAGCATTTAGAATAACAGAAGCACTGAGACACTGGGTCTTTTCTTGTCCGTTCCATGCATGTCATTACTGAACATCTTGTAAGCTTTTGAGTTTTGGCATCAAAAACTACATAGTGCCCCTGTCAGAATATGTAAAATAACTTATTATCTTTCAACTCTTCACTGCTGTCTGTGTGTGTGCATATTGAGGAGAGGGTGTCTTGATGGAAGGGGAATGGGCGTTTGTGTGGATTAAGGTTTCGTTGGTTTATGTGCTCGTCTGTGTCTGATTCCCAAATGTATCTGTCTGAAAGCCCATCCATCTCTCCAGTAGCAATACTCACAAAGTACACTCCACTGACTTATATTGTAATTTGCCCACAGAACAAATGAAGCTCAGTCTTCAGACCTCCATGCACATGTGGCCATTCATGCATATTCAACACAAATCCATAGTTATCAAAAGTCATATTCAGATATGCTCAAGTTTCAAAAAAAGCATAATCAACACTGGAATAGTTAGCTAGAGTTACACAACTGTGCTGCTTCTTTAGAACAGAAGGGCTTCACACATCCACTGACACCACTTGTCTTGTGCATGCATGTACACACATGCACGCACACACGCACGCACACTCACACACAGTTCAGCAGTTTAGTTTGATTGATATGTCACATCAGCTTGGATTGACGATCACTACAGCAAAATCAATACGGAAGATTCAAGTGTTGTTTGGACAAAGGCATGCAAATGCATGCACAAAACCATACGAACACACCCACACACACGCACACACACACACAAACACACACACACACGCACACACACAAATACACATCTAAGAAATCAAGGCTTTTCTTCTTTCCCCTATTACTGTAGTTCAGTATGTTTGTGCCTGTCATCTCAGTCAATGTCCTCATTTTCATGTTGGAGAACGCGAGAGGACACTGCACATCTGTCGCTATGGAGACTGGTCTCCATGTCAATCAAACATCCATCGGCATTGAGACGGCAGCAGAGGGCAGGTAGAGGTTGGCGCTGCTGGGGGTAGTCGCCTTGCTTCCCCCGGCGGCCATTGCGGGTGCGAGTGTGTGCGTGTGTGTCCTCAGCGAGTAACTGCTGGCCGTCCGCACGCACGGACCGGGGCTGCGCTCGTCAGCGTAGCAACGAGGCCTGGCACCGCCTCTGCATCTCTGAGCCCGCCCCTCCAGGAAGTAGGTAAGCATTTCGCCTTTGCCCTTCACCGTGACTTTGCCCCGGCACATGAACTCATAGTGGCCCTGCAGCAGCCGAAACACATCCTCCGTCACCTGTGGGTAAAAGGTCAGTAGTGAGGGGAAAGATCACCCGAACTATGTCACTGACATTAGACACCCACACTGTTGTTTGCTTAAGAGTGCTGGTGTGTGTGTGTTTGTGTGTGTGTGTGTGTGTGTATGTGTGAGTGACAAAAACAAGAAAGCACCATGATAGATAGGAAGAAAAAAAGAACAAAGAAAGACAAAGCTGTAGAGATGTTGTGTTTCTGCATATTATGCATAAATATCTTTGTGGATAATCTCATGCATGTCACAGAAGTGTTTACATCTGTGTGTGTGTGTGTGTGTGTGTGTGTGTGTGTGTGCGTGCATGTGTGTGCATTACCTGTATTTTGCCCGGGAGCCCTGTTGTGTCCATTCTGCTGGCCACATTAACTGTGTTGCCCCAGATGTCATACTGGGGTCGCCTTGCCCCGATCACCCCGGCAACCACTGGCCCTACATTAATCCCTGAAAGCATGAACACATTCATTAGCTAGTCATTCAGCCAAGACAACCAGTGGTCCAATCACCTTCATGCTACCCTGGCCAAGATCTACACATTTTGCCTCAAAACAAGCAAATAAGCGTAAAAGACTAGTAAGATAATACGTGGTATCATTGTCAACCCTAAACACAGGCACCTCCAGAGAAGAATGATCATGGCTTCTCCTTCGTAACTGAAGGAAAAGCTGAGTCTCCAGTGTTTGTTACGCTGCAGCGCACTTGAAGATGAGTCACAAAACATGTTGACATAACAGTGACACGACCAAAATTAAGCACCCATCTCCCCCCACTAAAATGTAAACACAATGTTTATTGGCAAACATGTCATCAACACACAACAGATATTTTTAGCTAGCTTGTATTAGTGTAAAATGACGGTGCAGTTGACATTTTTCTAGAGGCAAATTGTTTGTTATATGCCCGTGTGTTCCTGTTTGTTTTACTAGTTTCTGTCAGTTCCCACACACACCTCTTAGGAACTTCATGCTCCATTGGCTCGCACTTTTCCTCCTTAACCTACCTGGCTATAACCTACTACTGGCTGTATCATTTCAGTCAAGCTCTGTTAATACCTTCAACCAATAGCTTTGGTCAATGCCATCAGGAATTTGTATGGTGAAAAACGCATGCTGAAATGCATAATTTAATCTCATATACGCACACACAAACACACACATGCATACACAAACATACACACACGCACACACACATCAAACACAAGTATGCACACACTTACAAAGGGTTTACACATACTGACCTACTCGAAGAACAAACTCATTGTAGGACTGGTAGTTTATAGCCTCTAGCACATCAAACATCTCCATGGCGAAGTCAGCCACCATACACAGATGATCTGAGATGCCTTTCTTCACCTGCCAATCAAGGCACGCATCATAGCACTTTACCAGTGAGTAATTACTTCCACCATTCAATTATGAGAATGAGCAACACCAATGAAATGCATGTGTATGTGTGTGTGTACACGTGTGTGTGTGTGTATCTTGGGAGACTAAGGGCAGGGAAGGAAAGAGGGAAAGAAGACTTCAACTGGTGATGAATGATTTGGACAAAGGAAAGGCTATGAATACTGTGCTAAAATATGTAGTGATCTGCCTTAGGCCTCAGGCATTTTAGTAGGTATATACTACTATTAAGAAATCACATAACACACACACATGTGAACGCAGACTCACACACATACACGCACATGCACACACACACATGAACACAGATGTAAACATACACTCATACACACATGCACACACACACACCTGTGAGCCTGTGGTGGGTACGAGCCCCACGCTGCCATATATGTGCTGCCAATGGTCTTGATTTTCTCTATGTCTCTGTAGCATTCTTTGTCCATTAGCTGGGAAGAAAACAGAAGGACAAGTGAATGCATGAGTGAGGAAGAGAGAAAGAGAATGACAGAAAAGATGGTAAATGGACTGCATTTATATAGCGCTTTTCTACTCCTATGAGTACTCAAAGCGCTTTACAGAGTATGCCTCACATTCACCCATTCACACACCGGTGGCGGAGGCTGCCATGCAAGGTGCCAACCTGCCACCGGGAGCAATTTGGGGTTCAGTATCTTGCTCAAGGACACTTTGATGGGTCTGGTAGAGTGGGGCTCGAATCTGCAACCCTCTGGTTGCCAAATGGCACCTCTACCACCTACGGCCCCATCGCTCCAAAAGAGACAATAAGAAAGAGAGATTCCAAAGAAGTTCATCAGTAGCAGAGGAAGAACAGATTGTTAAGCGCAAGAAAAGATCAAGTGTGATGGAGGGATGAGAGTGACGGATGGAGAGAAACAGGGAGGAGCTGCGAGGGATGAGAGAGACCGAGGGATGGGCTGACCTCATCGAAGTCGGCAATGATCTCATTGAGGAGGCGTAGACACTCCACACCCATGTTGTTGCCGTCCAGCTCCATGTAGAAGTCGTTGAAATTGGGGATGGAAGCAAACAGCACCCCCACCTGAGCATAGGACTGGTAGTACAGGTCCTGTGATGACACACAAAACACACATGCACACACACACACATACACACACACACACAAACACACACCCACAGGTGCATGCACATACACGCGAACGCACACACACACAAACACACACACACACACTTATCAGCTTAAGGTGGGTATGAAGCCCTATGCTTCCATGTACTTATATGCTGACAGTATTTAGTATCACATGCTTGTTGGATAGTTCAGCTCTGCAGCACAAGGCACCCATTATTCTTCCCTGCATTTTTAAACGCCTTCAGAGCCTTTCAGAATTTCAGTCACACTTTTTATTTATTTACTGTCATAGGACTGACTGAGTAGGGACCAGTTTCACAGCACAAACAACGATCTTCAAACCTAGGGTTAGCTTTGGGTCAGAAACAAGAAATGAGTAACCCATGTGTTTCAGTATGTGTCTGTGTGTATGGGTGTGTATATGTGTGTGTATGGGTGTGTGTTTGTGTGTCTCTCCCTTGACATTGAAAAGGAGATGATGCTGATGAGATTTCATCCTCTCTGTGTTGTTTACGTGTTGATGTCAAAACACAAGCTATTAGAGTTCTGTGAAGTTGGAGCCACAGGCAAGAATTATTCAACTGTAACCGTATAAGTGTGGTCATATGTATGTCTGTCTGTCTGTCTGTGTGTGTGTGTGTGTGTGTGTGTGTGTGTATGTGTATGTACTGTATCTGTGTCTGTATTTTAAGCCGGACAGACATGTCTTCCCCTTCCCACTATTTACTAAACAATCCCACACTTGGTGGAGGAAGTCCATTTCCTGGCGCGCTGGTTCCAGGATGTTTGATGACATCATTTCCTGGGGCAAAACACAGGGACAGGAAAACCGGTGGCACTACACGGTGTCAAGCATTCAGAGCCTTGGACTGGAGTGCTGGTACAAGCATAAGAGGCGACAGAAACAGCATCCGTTGCCGTAACAGGATGTACCTCAGCAAACTGTAGGGCACTTTTTTATCATTGGTGGAGGTAGCAAAGGGATCAAGTGTTTATAAACAGTGAATAAGAGTGTTATATAGTGTAAACAAAAGCGAGTGTTTTGTTTGGAGTTATTGATGCTGTATAACCATCAGAGGGCGTGCAAATAAGAGACAATAGTAGAAGAGAAGACAATAATATTTGGGCTAGAATATGACGTTATTGGGTATTCTTTCCCTTTTATGAGGTAGCAAGTATTCAATTTTGCAAACGTCACAACTCATTTCTCCCGTGCGCTACGTGTGTACTCTCTGAGTCTCTGCAGCAACCTTGGCACAGCCACACTGACTCGACTTCCTTTCCAATTTCTGCTGTGACACAAAAATCGCAGGAGGCATTGTGTCATCTTATGAACCTAAGAAACAATGCTATCCCACTAGAAACACTATGTGCTGAAATATCAAAATTAAAATCATGACTTAAAAAAAATGATCAAAATATTTGGCACCACTGAATGAAAATGAATGATAAATGAATAAAAATTTATCAAAATATTTGGCACCATTGAATGAAAATGAATGAATGAATATGAATGATAATAAAAGCAATTTGTGATACAAATGCAGTGATTCATTTTTTCTCACATCTATCCATGTGTATCAGCTGTAATCTAGTTCTTATTTACTGTTCAGTCAAGGTTAAACGAACATAAAACTAGTGCTCTTCTTTTAGTATTTTAACTGTGGATATTCATTGTTAGGGGTGGGAATCGAGAACTGGGAACTGAGTAGAATCGAGGATCGAATGCTTCAATTCACTGGAATCGTATCCCTCTGACATTATCAATCCCTCTTATCGACGCCAGCATGTTGTTCAAACCATGATCAGTGGGTCTTTGTCAATACAAAATTTAAATACACAATACAGGTCTACATGGTTTCCCTCATTCCAATAAGTATTATAGGCTTACTTGCTGATACAGGAAATCTGTGTAGAATACTTTGTAAAGAGTAAGGAACTGATAAAAGAATTGATTAAGAATTGGACTGAAAGCGTAATCGACAATGGCACTGATATTGATAATATCCCATCAATTCCCACCCCTGTTCATTGTTGTCACAAATACCGGTGAGGAGGGGCAGGGAGGGAGATGGATGCTGTTTGTGGCTGACATGTTTGAGCTCTGTGCTCTGAGTGGGTCTTGCAGGCAGTTGCCGTGGTGACTGACCATGTTCCGAGGGTTAGAGAGCAGAAAGTGCTGGGCGACGTGGGCAGGTAAGAGATTGAACAGGATCCTCTTGTTGTCCAGCTTCACCTTCTCCATGTCGTCCCGCTCCTCTTCAGCCTGAAATACTCACAGACAGAAAAGAGTTCATGCATGATTACATTGTCCACACACACACACATGCACACACACATCCGTACACACACACACACATACACAGACGTGCACAAGGGACACCATTCACTCGAAATTTGGTCAGTAGTGCACATAAAATGTATCTTCAAGTATGATGGCTTTGAGGCTGTTCTGTTCTTAGGTGTGCTCAGGTGCAGCCATCTTTCCCTACCAACAGAGGGCAATGTAGAGGAGAAATATGCTGGTGAGTGCATGCTGCTTACTGCTTACTTAGACACTTAGAGTACTTCCTACAACTCAAATACACATACACATGCACACACACAGACACACATGCGCACACACACACACACACACAAACACACACAGACACACATACACACACACACACACCTGTGTAGCCCAGAGGTAGTCCAGTCGTAGTTTCAGGTCCAGCTGCCGACAGTGAAGGGCCAGAGCTCCAAAAAACAGCAGCATGGCCAACAGAGAGTCCAAGCCACGGCCCTGCAATAAACCACTACATGTACATACACCATTCACACACACACACACACACACACACACACACACACACACACAGACACAAACGTGCATACATATATATATATATACACAGTTATTTGGATACATTCACACAGACATGCATACACTCACACAGTCATAAAGGTAATGAACATTGTTTTGTGTTGTTGAAAAGTGTGCTATATAAAGACTTAATTACTACATTGCATCATACATCAAGAAACCCGTTAAAAACTACAAAACTAAACCAATCCAACCAACATCTGTCTGTCAATTAGTTATAGAGGCCTTACTGAAATGAAGGGCAAAATGCCAAAGCAGAGACTGAAGTTAATTCTACGAGCAGGCAAAATCTGTTTGCTAATTTAATGCCATGAATAAAAACCCAGGGGCAAACCTGGGAGACTTGCCACTAGACACTTTTCTCGTTGCCTGAACTTGCACTTATTAAAGCTGCGCTCAGCAATGTTATATTCAGTCACTTCAATCTGAGTTTAAGGCTGGTCTGGATACCTAGCTATCATCTCCACATTTTTTGGGGATCAACAAATAGTAGATCAAAATGTCTCTGTTGCCTGCTTCCTGAAAGCCTGCCTCCAGCACATCAGGGACAAAAGTAAATTTTTAATTGGTTCCCTCTCAAGTGGCCATACTAAGCTGCAGATTGAAATCAAATCGCTGGCAGATCAGGATGGGTTTTCCCAGGCTAAACGCTTGTAATATTCAGATGATACAGGAGGTCCTCCTGAGCCACTAGTAGTCCATTCTCCAAGGGCACTGTAACAAAAAACTCAGTCTTCCTACGATGCCCTGGACCCATGAACTGGACACAAACTAAGTGGGGTCAGCCGGTCCACCAAAGAATAGTATGGAAGGGTGGGAGAGCATAGCATAGCGAAAACTGAAAGAACGGGTGGGACTCTCTGGCATGTTTTGTTAGGTCTTTGGTTCAAATGTAATGTCCAAAATTGTGTTGGACATACATTAAGAAATGTATACACAAACATAAACAAATGTGATTTCAATTGTGACAGCACCCTTAGAGTTGAAATGAAAAAAAATGTTAAAAATTACAGGCTAAATCTGTGGCAACTCACCCAATGGCGAGTCGATAGCTGCTTGTTTCCGTGATTGCCAGGTAGAGGGCGCCGAGGAGCAAGAGCAGGAGGATCTTGGGGAGCGACGACACACGCAGGAAGAGAGTGATGCTAAGTGGAGCGCACACACACGACAGCAGAGCGTACTGGACACGCTCACACACACCGCACATGTGTGTAGCGTTGCCCGCGATGACGGTCACCAGTGAGGCGCTGGAGTTGGCCTCCCATGACCAAGGCAGACTGGTGGCCTGTGGAAACCCATGGCTGGTGATATACATGCGCGCACACACACACACACACACACACACACACACACATACCCACACACACACAAAGGACAAAGACGACACACATATACACGCATACCCAAACACACACGCGCACACATACACACACACATACACACACACACACACAAACAAACACTCATTGACACATGGGACAAAAAAGAAACATACACACACACACACACGTGCACACTCAACCATACCTCCAATGTAACAAACAAACACACGTAAACCTGCATGCATACGCACAAACACATACCGTGCTTATTCATAATTAGACACACATGTCTAATGCAACACAAACCAAATCATGTAAGCTAACTGTCCAAACACAAACCCAGACAAAACACACATGTGTTATGAGTGTTATGAGCCCCCACGCAGCCGCAACTCACCATACAGGTCTGGGTCATGGAGTAGGTGAGCAGCACCAGAAACACACACAGAACTGTGCGAATGCGCAGAGTAAGACACCCTGGAGCACACTGGAGAGACAGCGAGAGAAAGGGATACGATAGAGAGAAGGACAGAGAGAGAGAGAGAGAGAGAGCGAGACAGAGAAGAGTAACAGAAAAGAGAGAATATAGCAAGACATGAAGATTGAGGGAGAGAGGGAAGATGTGGATATGACTATGGGAGAAGTGAAGAGACATATTTCCTCATTGTCACTGATGCTTTCTGTTTCGGCAAACACGACAGGGATCTGTATTTGCATTACTGTAAATCAAGGCAATAGAGTGAGAGAGCTACATGGGATGTGTGGGAGATGTGAGAGGTACATGGGATGTGTGGGAGATGTGAGAGCTACATGGGATGTGTGGGAGATGTGAGATCTACATGGGATGTGTGGGAGATGTGAGAGGTACATGGGATGTGTGGGAGATGTGAGATCTACATGGGATGTGTGGGAGATGTGAGAGGTACATGGGATGTGTGGGAGATGTGAGAGCTACATGGGATGTGTGGGAGATGTGAGAGAGATACATGGGATGTGTGGGAGATGTGAGAGCTACATGGGATGTGTGGGAGATGTGAGAGCTACATGGGATGTGTGGGAGATGTGAGAGAGATACATGGGATGTGTGGGAGATGTGAGATCTACGAGGGATGTGTGGGAGATGTGAAAGAGATATATGCAATGTGTGGGAGATGTGAGAGAGATACATGGGATGTGCGGGAGATGTGAGATCTACAAGGGATGTGTGGGAGATGTGAGAGAGATACATGCAATGTGTGGGGGATGTGAGAGAGAAACGTGGGATGTGTGGGAGATGTGAGAGAGATACATGGGATGTGTGGGAGATGTGAGAGAGATACATGCAATGTGTGGGAGATGTGAGATCTACAAGGGATGTGTGGGAGATGTGAGAGAGCTACATGGGATGTGTGGGAGATGTGAGAGCTACATGGGATGTGTGGGAGAATTGAGAGAGATACATGGGATGCGTGGGAGATATGAGAGAGATACATGGGATGTGTGGAAGATGAAACTGTTGTGGCCTACAATAATAAGAGAGAGTAAACAGGGAAAGATGAAAAGAAAGCCAGTGCAAGCAGAGGAAAGGGCAGAGGGAGTTACCTGTGTGTGTGTGATGTGGGGGTGTGTTACCTGCACAGTGTATTATGTGAAGGTGTGTTACCTATATTTGTGTGATGTGAGGGTACATGTTACCTGTATGTGTGTGATGTGGAGGCGCATTACCTGTATGTGTGTGATGTGGAGGAACATGTTACCTGTATGTATGCGATGTGAGGGTACATCTTACCTGTATGTTAATGTGGAGGTGCATTACCTGTGTGTGTGTGTGATGTGGAGGTGCATTACCTGTGTGTGTGTGTGATGTGGAGGTGCATTACCTGTATGTGTGTGATGTGGAGGTGTGTTACTGTATGTGTGTGATGTGGAGGTGTGTTACCTGTATGTGTGTGATGTGGAGTGCATTACCTGTATGTGTGTGATGTGGAGAACATGTTACCTGTATGTGTGTGATGTGAGGGTACATCTTACCTGTATGTTGATGTGGAGGTGCATTACCTGTGTGTGTGTGTGATGTGGAGGTGCATTACCTGTATGTGTGTGATGTGGAGGTGTGTTACCTGTATGTGTGTGATGTGGAGGTGTGTTACCTGTATGTGTGTGATGTGGAGGTGTGTTACCTGTATGTGTGTGATGTGGAGGTGCATTACCTGTATGTGTGTGATGTGGAGGTGTGTTACCTGTATGTGTGTGATGTGGAGGTGTGTTACCTGTATGTGTGTGATGTGGAGGTACATGACGCAGGACGAGTGGAAGCAGAAGCTCAGAACCAGAAGCACCACCACGACCAGCAGCCTCCTGCACATGCACAAGAGGAGAAATCTCAGGGTTACACAGTCTCATTGTGTGTGTGTGTGTGTGTGTGAGAGAGAGAGAGTGTGTGGTGTGTGTGTGTGTGTGTGTGTGCATATGTGTAGGTGGGTATATACATGTGACCATGTGTGTGTGTGAGTGTGTGTGTGTGTGCGTGCGTGCATGCGTACCCTGGGATAATGAGAAGGTAGATGAGGCCAAACAGAGTAGAGAGGATCAGAGAGAGAACCACAGCACTGATGAAATGATCATCACACACTCTCTGGTACTGAGAGCGAAAAAAGAGATAAGGGGTAGAGGTGGAGAGAGAGAGAGAGAGAGAGAGAGAGAGAGATAGAGAGAGAATGTTAGAAGCTTAGTGCTGGCACAAGACAACAAAACTCAAAGCTCAGTTTGATCTCCCACCAGCAGCAGCCTGGCAGCCGCTGTGTGCAGCAGGGGCCATACCCCCGCCCATACACCACACTCTCATTTATTTCACTGGGTCAGTTTATCGCCAAATGCTTGTGATCAAAGGCTTGTCTGACACACGCACACACCCATGCACGCACGCACGCACACACACACACACACACCCATGCACGCATGCACAAGCACACACACACACACACACCCATGCACACACGCACTGGCACACACACAGAAAAAGTAACAGCGCGCTTAGGTAGTAATGAGATGACTGGTCAATGTCTTCCTCATCAGCAGGGTCTGTGTTTAATGGGGCACCTATAATGGGACTTGCAAGAGTTGGCACAATTAAGGTCTACGCTGGCATACTGCGGCGCCACAGCCACTAATGATGCTAACAGTTGGTAGGCAGAGATGCGGCAGCCTTCCTCAAATCACACACACTGTGCTCTGTGATAAGGAGCAAAGGGCAGCGGTCTACTCCAAGGCAAGTTGCACAACTTTAGACTTAACTTTTATGTCTCCAGTTAAATGCACAGTGAAAGTCAGTGCAACTCGCTAATAAGGTTCGAATACAATTGGATACATGTTTAGATATTAAAGAATGTTACATTAACGTTTATGCAACAGTGACCTTCATCAAGCTTTTCAGAGTCACTGTTTTACACATACTATTAAGTAGGGTTTATACATTTACTCATGAGAAGATTACAACTCTGTAATAATGATTTTCTATTTACAACATCGCATGAATTCTACCACCATATTTGTCTGCCAGTTGTCATGACACTTGCTAGCCTACACAGACACGCTGTGAGTGACTGGCTGCTCTTTCCATGATTTCCCACTATACATCTAGATGTCGCCGCATATCTGTGATATCTGTGATGCATGTCAGTACATTGGCACATGTATGGCAAGTCCATCTAAGGGTTTCTGTTACATTTGGACTGGAGGCTTACAAATAAAAACCAAGTCACTAAAGTGGTTGTAGCTTAAATGTATTGAAATATGCCAAAGACTTTCTTGAATAGATTGTGTGTGTGTGTGTGCGCGCACACAAATGCGTTCCTACATACTTACTCCTTTTTCTCTCTTCTTGTCTTTATAGGCTAGCGTGACATAGTGCAGGTGTGTGTGTGTGTCGGTCTCACGGGCCTCAATCAGCCGGCTGATGTAGCGATTCACACGGGTTTCTGGAGAGTTCTGTACCACGCCCACTGAAAATGATGTCCGGCTGCGCACCTTCTCAGTTCGCAAGGCTCTCCTCTAAAACACACACACACACACACACACACACACACACTTCAGTACTGATGATAAAGCGAGAGGAGTGTGTGCATGAGTGTCAACTAATATTTCACAGCAGTTGCTCTCGCAATTGTCATCCTCGCTATCTGATTTACAATCTCATTAAATCACAAAACACTTCAGCAAAAAATATTCTCCCACAAACTCGCAAAAACATTAATATTTTTTCTTTTTTAGTCAATTGCCTTTTTATGAAAATGATTTCCTTTTTTCTATGATAGAAGCCATTTCATTTGAATCCTTAGCGGGTGAGTATTCACAAACACATTAACGAATTAATTAATTCACGCTCACGTCAGTACTTTACTGCAAACACACAGTAACACTTTAGATTAGGGTATACATATTCACTATAAACTAGCAGCTTATTAACATGCAAATTAGTAACATACTAGCCATTTCTTACGCATTACAAACACACACACATACACACACACACACCTTATCGTCATCTTCACAGGTGAGCACATTGGAGAAGGGGATCTCGGCCTTGAACATCTTCCTGCAGTGCATCAGTTGCACCAGCAGGCAGCAGACAGTCTTGAAACGCATGCGCTTGGCCGGCTTAATGTCTGAGAGGATGAGCCCCGGGAAAATCTGAGAGAGAGAGAGAGAGAGAGAGAGGAAGGAAGGGATAGATAACAAGGGGGGAGGTGATGGAGAGATGAAGGATGAAGGAAAGGATCAGACATACAGAGGAAATAAAAGGGAGAGGGTAAGAGAGGGCAAAAAGATAAGCGTTAAACATTTTTTAAAGCCACATGGATTTCAAAGGTCTTTAAAACACAGGAATGTTTATAGAAGATATCCACAGAACTGCTGGTGTTGCGTAAAACCAGCAAATGGCTAAAATCAGAAATGGTTTATAAGCACCGGAAAGAGCCTCAAAGCCGCCCAGGCAACCGAGCTCAATCCCACGGCTAATAAGACATCGCACACATTCCATTGCAAATACAGAAATCACATGCAGAGAGCCAACTTTGAACTTTGATTTGTGCCTTGAATTGAAGTGGTGGAAAAAAAACAGAGCGAGAGAGAGAGAGAGAGAGCACAAGCTGAGAAAAAGGTAGAGAAAGAGATCTAGATAGACAGAGGGAGAGAGAAAGAACTGTTGAAATAGAGAGAGGCAGAACATAAGGTAATGGAAATTTTCTGCGGGCCTTAAATTTTATTTATTTATTTTCTTGTATGTGTAAAGCCTTTGAGGCCTGTGCATAAACAGGACAAACAAACAAACAAACAAACAGACACACACACACACGCACACACGATGGGCTTTAGTGAAAAAAAAAAATGTGTGGAAATATTCTGAGCGAGAGATTAGAACATGAAAGAACGGGAGAAATGGAGAGACTGAGGGAGAGGGAGAGAAAGGGGATAGAGAGGAAAGAAGGTAAAGAGCTGAGGAAGGAGAAGATGAAGAGGAATCTGCACAGGCTGTACAAGCTCTGGGAGAGGACTATTATAGACACAGGCAGCTTTGGGTGAGGTGAAGGAGCGGAGGAAAGGTGTTGGCGTGTGTCTCTGTGCACGTGCGCGCACGCGTGTGTGTAAGACAGACAGAGAAATAAGAAATATAGACAGGAAGACTTTGTGCATGTATGTGTATTTGTACAGTCCGTCTGTCTGTGTGTATGTGTGCGTGCGTGTGTGTACAGTACGTGTGTGTGTTCATTAACTTGTGTGCGTGTGTGTGCAACAGAGAGAGAAAGGCTTATAGAAAGAGTTTGTTTTTTTGTGTGTATGTACGTGTTTGCTGCTTACCTTGCGTCGATGTGAGGGCACGATGAAGAAGGTCTGTATGTCGTGCTTGCTGAGGTAGGCGTGTCTCTCGTGACCCAAACCTGGCTCCACCTCATAATCCCCATTCAAACACTCCAGTGTGGCCTGTGTGATGTGCACCTTACTGCATGGCAAAGGAAGGGAGGGAGCAAGAAAGCAAATGAATGAGTGAGCGAGTGTGTGAGTGAGTGAGTGCGTCAGTGAGCGTGAATGAGTGAGTGAGTGAGTGCATGTATATGACTGAGTCGGTGTGTGATTAAGTGAGTTTGTATGAGGAAGTGAGTGAATGTTTAGATGAAAGAGTGTACTAATTAGTGCATGAATGCCTATGCCAGTGAGTAAATGTGTGTGTCTGAGTGAGTGAGTGAACGAGGGAAGGTGAACGAGTGAATGAGTGAATGAGTAATTGTGCACATGAAGCTGCGTGTGGGTAAGTGCAAGCCCGCTCCTTTCGTCCCTGTATGAACCACGGGTGGCGTAAGCAGCGTGAGTCAGCAAGGACTGACTAAAAGTAGAGAGTGAAGCCAGGTCAGCAATTAAGGACGCCTTGGGGCCGCACTGTAGCATAAATATTGAGCTGGGCTAATAATAAAAAAAGAATCCCCATTATGAAGCCTGTTGTTTATAATTTGCAGCAGATGATGGGCTTGTTTATAGTCGAGCTTTACGAATGACTGTTTACTGTGAGGACATTACAGGCCTGCTTTGTTTACTTTCCATTAGGATTTGTTATTTGGAGTCTGATGGCAGATTTATTTGTAGAAACAGTCCTACTTCTTCAGACTTACTATTTTGAAAGATTTAGTCATTACTTGTAGTGAAGTCACTGTGGGCTCGGCCAAATTTTCATGTAAAAACAAAAAATATCTTTTAAATGTTTGAATATGCATAATAAAATAAACATAAAATACCTTCACATGAAGGTCATTAAAAATTCCTGACAGATTACATTATGGAGGGAAAAACATTCAACATGTAAGTTCAGTTTTGATGCTCACCAAACATCTATTTCTGGATATGTTGGGTTACCCCTTAAATACTACTACTGTATTCAAATGTTGGTCCCTTTGTTGTTTGATCAAAATGCTCTAGGCTGCTGGTATACTAGTTTGGAGCAATCATGAGATAATGAGTGTGTGGTTGAATCCCATATCCCATTCCCTAGGGCCTACACCCTGGACCCTCAAAGACTTAACTGCCACGAATCAGCTCCATGATTGGCTGATTCATGCCAGTTAAGTCTTCAGGGCTAAGTTAAAGGGGAAGTCCTGTGTCAATCAATCAGCAGCCCTGTGTAGGATTTTACATGATTTCTTGCGACCCTTTCTGACTGATAATCCTTATCTGTGTACTGCTCCAAGTTATCTAGCTAAGTCTGTACAAAATGTTCAGTCAACATCTTGTGTTGCATGGTGGAGACCTTAGAGGTCGCCTTGACCAGTGATCATCTATCATGTGCTGCGCAGGTGCAAGGCCTTGGTATATGCATGTATGTTCCTGTTTAGGCGATGTGTGGTTTGCTAAAATCTAAACCCTTGAGCGTGTCCCTGAGTTACGTACTAATATAGAGTTCCGTCCTGATCAATTCCGTCCTTTTTATTTGAGGTCACCAAGTGCTGTCTGTAGAAAATTTCGCTATGCCCCATTCAGTTAACATTAGTTTTCTGTTCACTATTCAGTCTACATTGTATCAAATTTTCTGGTTCTTTTTCCTACAGACAGCACTCAGTGACCTCGAACAACAGGGCTACTGATTGATTCATACCAGATTTCTCCTTTAACTGCCATGAATCAACTGCATGATTGGCTGATTCATGTCAGTTTTCAGTGCTACGTTAAGGGTTCAGGCTTACGGTAAGGGAGGACATTGGGATTCAGCCTGTATGTAGTAGGTACTCTCTGAGACAAGCATGTGCAGTGTGTTAATAATGGGAATGTAGGGTGGGGATGACATCATTCACCCGGGCAGTCCTCCGGCCTCCATGACGTTTGCCAGAGTGACATCATTTGACCACACGTCATACTGCCACTTCCTCAGTCCCAAAACACCACACAGCACTCTCCCGGTGTGCAATCCCACGCGCATGTTCAGGTCCACTTCCGTTGCCTCAGCGACAGACCTGTGGTTACATAAATGTTATGTTATAGTGATACAAACATATGCTCGGGCGCACACACATACACACACACACACACACACACACACACACAAACACACACACACACATAAAGAACATACCACAAGCATGCAGTCACACATACAGACACACTTACTAAAACACTAAATACTAAAAACAATATTTTTCCAACAAACACATGAAATTCCACTCAAATACACACACGCATACAAACGCACACTTACGTGATGGTGTCAATCATGTCCAGACCCATCTCCACACAGCAATGGGCATGGTCGGCTTTTGGCTGGGTCAGGCCGCTGACACAGTAGTAGCAATCGCCCAGAATCTTAATCCTTCGGCAGTGGTTCTCCTGTCACGCACACATACACAAACACACGGTCATAAACCAATCTTCAAACACACACACACACACACACAATCACACACACAAGCCAATCTTAATATCCTCGGATGATCCTCAACCTGACCTATGCTTCAGCATTTCCCTGAACAGGCACGAACATGTCTGGAATGGGAATCTTCTGTGGTGCATATTATGTATTCTCTCTTTATGGGTTTTCTAGCGGATCTCAAAGATTTATACATGAGTTATATCAGCATCTCACCAATAGGCATAAAATATGATGTGTACTGCTTCTTCAAATAGAAGAGTATGCTATTGATATCAGAGCATCATCATACTATTATACTTTGCGGGATCAGCTGCGTATTAAAACGCCACACACACTCACACTCTCTCACATGCATAAACACACACACATACACGGAGTAACACACACATGGAGCACTCACAGTTGCAAGCTCATCAAATTTGCCAAAGAGTTCATTGAGGAGTTTAACGAGTTCCTGAGCTGTGCACTGAGAGGCCAGCCCTGTGAATCCAACAATATCAGCAAACAGGATGCTACAAAATTCCATAACAGAGAGAAAGTGAGAAAGAGGGAGTGAGAGAGAGAAAGAAAAAAGATGGAGACAAAAAAAATAGGTGCAGAAGAGGGACATACAGACGTACAAAAAAAGCCAGGGACAGATTGTCAAAAGTCTTGCTTTTAGAACATGAATTGAGTTATAACTTTCAAATCACACCCACTCTTGCCTACCTAACGTTGTCATGGCGCTGGATGTAGATTTTGTGGAAGATTCTATCAGGTGGAGCCAGAAAGTCCTCCTTCATCTCCATGGCCACGTTTCTTGGCAACAAACTCATGAGGAGGCGTTCCTGTGGGTGGGGCATGATTGAAATTAGCATAGTCTTACAAATTTTACAGTAAATTAAAAATGTTGTTAAATGTGTGAGGAAATGAACATGTGTTCTTAACCAGGGTCTGTATGTGTACCCCCCCCCCCCAAAAAAAAAAACAAACAAACAAACAAAAAACAAACAAAAAAAACATATATATATATATATATATATATACTTTATTACTAATAAAACATGGAGATATATCATTTAGCAAAAAAGCTCCTCTTGTTTGCACGGTATATCTGTGTGTGTGTGTGTGTTTGTATGTGCGTGTGTGTTTATGTGTTAATGGGAATCTTCACACCTTTGCAGGTTTGATGTACCAAAGGAGAGTGTTGAGCATGCAATTTATATGGCTGCAGGCTTTTGACAGACCTCTATCAGCGTTAAGGATTACAACTGCTCTCATATGACTTGACAAAAATACAACTACATAGGTGATCCAATAATTTTTGGATCATGTCATTGTCAATCTAACAACTTCGGCTATGATCTTGTCAATCTGGCGATCTTGGCTAACCGTTTTTCCAAAAAAGCTTTTAGCAAGTCAGTTTCCTGTGGTAGTACTTCTGCATTTTACTCACTTCCAGTGTTACAGTAAGTAACTAGTGTCTTGCAAAACTCCTAAAGCATTTGCAGAGCATTTCTATTTCTAGAACTTATGACTGCTTAGTCTTATAGTGTTTTCAGTGCGTGGCCACCTATACAGTTGTAGTGTGTTTCAGCATTATACATCAAGTTTACCTGTTCTTGTATACTGTGAGCTGACAAAATCTATTCTTGTTCTATCCATATGATGTTCAGTATTTCAATAAAGTTCAGCAAATGCTAACTCACAAACATGCATATGCAACAGGTGTCTTGGCAATGTGGGGAACTTTTTTAAGACTTAAAGTGTGAATGTTGGCAGTTTGCTGCGTTGGAGTTGGTTGGCATGGCTGAGGTAGATGTTGCCGTGGAGATGCACACGTTTGGCCGCTCCTGTTAAAAGCGTGGGACTTGCGTCTGCCGCTCAAAGACACATGACAATGCACACAACCATATACCAAAGATGTGCACAGGCACACACAAATGCATAGATGAAACTACATACATGCAAATGTACACGCACATGTACACACACACACACACACACACACACACAGACTCAAGTACACAAACACACAAGCAGGTTTTAATACAAGTGCAAAGACATTCGTGCAGCCTCAAAAACATAGCGGTATAAAGTCCATATAAACAGCCACAATCCTCCCACCCTCTATGAGGGTTTTATAACTCATACATTTCCTTAAGTTCTGTGGCATAATCCCCAGTAAACAATCTTCTACATTGTCTCCACTGAATCCAAATTCACAGATACAGAGAAACTCCAGCCCTACTCTGCTTGCCTTTTGCAGTAAATTCATATATCTCTTTCAATCCATCTGTGTGTGTGTATATGTGTGTGTGTGTGTGTGTGTGTGTGTGTGTGTCAGGGGGGTTGGACAGTTGTAGGTGGTGTTGCCATCTATTCAGAGAACTGAACATGTGGGTGGAATGAATCATTTGCAAACAATTAGAACAAATTTAAAGGATAATGAAACTAGTTTTTACTCTGAAACGTCGCTTAGAAACAACAAGCATCTCTTTCTTCTACATCCTCTGACTTCTCAGATATGTTTCTGTTTGCACGTCTGTGTGTGTGTGATGTGTGTGTGTGTGTGTGTGTGTATGTGTGCCTGCATACACACTGCTATTCTTAATGTGTCAGAATGTGGGCACATATAAGACTATGTACTCAGTACATATACGGCATGGCTATGGACATGCACTGTGTGTGTGTGTGTGTGTGTGTGTGTGTGTGTGTTCGCACACCCCTGTATTTCACCTGTTTTTCATTTTCATCTTCAAGTGTGAGTCTCTGTTGGATGCAATCTCTGGCTTGCAGGAAGGCCTTTCTCTGAGCATGCTCTGTCCGCACACGCACAAACACACAGCTCAGGTTCACCACAGCCAGCAGCAGCATGTTCACTAAAACCTGGAACACACAAATGCACACATACACACAGTACACACACACACACACACACACACACACACACACACACACACACACACACACACACACACACAAACACAAAATAAACAACTTGAGAAAGGATATATAAAGTTCTAGAAAACTCTAACTTGGTGAAAAGAGGTTTACTATAAATCTGTGATCAAATGAATTTCCTCACCTCAGCATAAAAACATCACACAATTCCACATAGTCAAGGCAATATAGTTCTATATAGTTTTGCACTGTTTTACTGACAAATGTATTCCATCACCATTTCAACCAAAATTCATGATTATTTCTCTCAGTCAATGTTCACCATCCACAAATTCATGTACAACTACAGCTATTTTTTGTTCATTTTGATAACCTGATCAAAACAGTTAATTTTAAGGTCAAAATCTAAAATAAATAAATCATATGTTGAAACATGCTGCATTTTGCCAAACAAATAAAACAACCTATATAAAACATATATTTGTATGTATTTGGGCAAAACATAACCACAGAGAGTTGATACTGAAGTTACTGCATACAGTATAGTGCATCTACTGTATGTCATGGCCTTTCCAAAACCCAGCAGCACCATGGATCTGCATCACAGTGTTTAGGGTCACAACAGACTTCGCCGGACAGCAACTTTACATACACGTACAAGAACACAGAACAATGTAACACATGATGCAATATACTGTAGCCTACACATTGTCTTTTCAGTTCTAAAATATACTGCAATATACTGCACTTCCAGTACTTCTACTGTAAATTAAAAAAAAAAAACTTATTATATTGTCCTATGCTTGTGATTGTGATACAGCAATACATAAAAATATCACGTACATAGGTTGGAATCACAATATTCACTCAAAATATATTTTTCCATTGCAACATAATGGTGATCTATATCAAAATGTGGGGCAACGGCTAGATTGTGTGTGATCTGTCTCAAGTTGTTTTTGTTTTTTAGTTCATTGTACATTGAGCACCAATTTAATCCTGCTGAGTGACAGCATGTGTTATAGTTATGGTGGAATGAGCAATTTTGGATGAAGTATGAAGAGTTTTGGTGTCTAAAGTGCATTTGGTATTAAATGTTAACTCGTGTGCTCAGACGTGTGTTTACAGAGCACAGTATGAATAAGAAGTGGACATGATATTGAGACAAGTGAAAATTATATACCACATTCAAGCTGAAGAGGTTTCAATCTAACCATTCCACTGGCTTCCATCCCATTCCTCTCTCTCCCACTTGCTTCCTGTAACTCTCCATTGTCCTATCTGATTGAAGGCAAAAAGCCAAAAATATTTATACCTCATAAAAACTGTATGAAACTTTCACACATCATAACACCTTTAACTCCCTTAAGAGCGGCTATATTCCAAAACACGATAAAATGATGCTTCTGAACTATGCTATGCTTTATTTTCTCTTCCTCTATTAAATTGATGGACCAACAAGACGAACCAGTGCGAGGGAGAGCTTATCACACAGAATTTGTGTGTGCCTGTGTGTGTTTGTGTGTGTGTGTGTGTGTGTGTGTGTGTGTGTGTTGGGGGGGTGGGGAGGTGGGGTGCGCGCACATGATTGAGGAAGAGAGACAGAGACTGGAGTGTGTGTGTGTGTGTGTGTATGTGGGGGGGGGGGGGGGGGTCTATGAGTCAGTAAGAAATTGACTTCAGCCATTTAATTATCTCCAGCTCTGAACATAAACTATTATTGATTGAAGCCTGTGGCAAGTCCCCTTCAGGGATCTCCACCAAGAACAAAGTGGTTTTGATTATGGTCCTGTTGCGTGACAGCGGTTCTTTGAGTTGCGTTGTGTGTGTGTGTGAGTATGTGTATGTGTGTGTGTGTGTGTGTGTGTGTGTGTTGCCTATTGTGTTCGTGTGTTATCTGTGCATCAGGGTCACAGAAAACATCAACTTGGCACTTGCAATGTGTTAGCAAATAGATGACTGGTATTTTCAGCGAGGATCATCTACCGTGGCCTGTTGCGCACAGTTGCAACAAAAGAAAATTAAAGTTATCGCAGGAGAAGCAGGGATGCATGCAGTAATGTGTTTCATACAAAAGGATCAATAGACAGTTACACCCGAAGAGCATAAATAATGAGAAAGATATAGATTTACCGGTTTCCACAACTGCCTCTGTCCTGGTACAGAGGATGCTGTCACGGTGAGGTGGGCCAATGCCAAAGCTATCCCGAACAGCAGCGCAAACAACACGCGAACAGGAAGTAGAGAATAAGCTACGAATGTCACCAACATAAGCTGCCAAATACCCTGGTCAGGTGCCGGGGAAGCAAAACCCTCTTGAGATGGGACCAGCTCCAGCGTTAAAGGCAACGGGCAGCAGAGGAGCGCGAACGTGAAGCTGAAGAGCAGCGCGAGTCTGGCGATTTGCTGGAGCTGAGTTGCTTGTAGCTCGCGCACGTTGGCTACGATGAAGAGGGAGGCGAACACAACACAGTGGACCGCGTGCGAACCCTTGGACACCGTGAGGCTCGCCCCCCCGGACAGAAGCTCCGCCAGGGCAAGCGCCGACGCTGCCAGTATAAGCACCAGCAGCGCCTTGAGCGTGGCCGTTTGTTCAAGTCTCAGGTTGTACTGCTGGAAAAGCGCCTCAAGCTCGGCACATGCGAAACGACTCTTTCTCCGCCGGCCCCTGACTCTTTGGAACATAAGTCCCTCCATGGCGATGCCATTCACACAGGTCCCTGTTTAACTCAGATTAACACCAGATGTCTGCAAACAACAGGTAACAGTCTGAAAAGTAGAGCCTGAAACTGTTTGCATCCGACTGAACATACTCTCATCCCCAGGGTTGTTTGTGGTGTGTTGTCTGTGCATAGATAGAGCCTGATAAAAAAAAAGTCTCCCAAACGATGCACACCGACTTCCCCCCGCCTTCCTTCTTTCTCTCCTCTCACGTTCTCTGAGGAGAGGATGGCAGCTCGTGCAGGAGCGTGGGCTATTTAATACTGGAGGCGGAGAGCAGGGGGATCCCACAGCAACATTCCCGCCTCGCGCACAGTCTGTGCGTGTCTGCGTGGACCGCAAGTCAGTCAAACACTGAACACGGATTCGTCAGGGGAAAAAATGCTACTGTCATGTACATGCAATGTAGATAAGATGCTGCGCGTCTTTCCCGCCAAGACACACGAATATGAATGAATCCATTGGCGCAGAGACAACGATAGGCTGTGATATGAATAAGACAGACACAACCTGCGAGATTTTCCCCGCTGCTCTGACGGAATATGGCAAGCGCTATAAATAGAAGCTGTTACCGATGACAGGCTACGCGTGGGTGGCCTCATAATTAAGCGCTTCAATTTCCATCCTGACCTTTTTTTTGGCAGCGTTTGAGCCAGAGACGAGTCGTTAGCGATCTCATGCGCGGTGCAGGTGTTAGGGATTACCGACCTGCATCCGTCTATTATTCTTGTGCATCTGTCATCAAATTGATTTATTACTGTGCACCTAAGTGGATTTTGACATCAGTTCAGTGAGGGTTGAGGCTTGCTCAGATCTTCGTACACAGATAAATAACTCTCTCTCTGTCTCTGTCTCTCTCTCTCTGTAATTGCATGTGTGCAGTTTGTGTGTGTGTGC
This sequence comes from Tenualosa ilisha, assembly GCA_015244755.2. Classification (NCBI taxonomy): domain Eukaryota; kingdom Metazoa; phylum Chordata; class Actinopteri; order Clupeiformes; family Clupeidae; genus Tenualosa; species Tenualosa ilisha. Next base: position 1,680,017 of record PYXC01001217.1, read on the forward strand.
ATATATACGTTTTCTTGTCATACCTTAACAGTGTGAGTGATTTATATTCCAATTTAGTTCCCTGACAATAGTTCATTTACTGTATATTAACGTATGCAGACTCATAAAGCAAACTTTATTGATTCATTTACCATAACCAAACCAAATTCTTTCCAAAGTATATGGCTACAAACTCAGTCTATGATCCATTATATTGTTCTTGTAGTCACTTTCATGCTGCAATCACATTGCATTAAAGCCATGCAGTGCCCTATTACTGCCATCAAGAGGATTCCTTTGATGGTCATCTAACGCCATAGTCCTCTATGACAATGACAAGACGCTAGACACAATGTTCTAAATCTTCCACCTTGATTCCCAGGAGGGTTGGGAAGGCCTGAAGGGTGAAAGGAGAGGATAACCTTCAATCTAGTGCTCAGGTCACTGTGCGACTAGGAGTATATGAGACAATGTTAGGTGATCCATAATCACTAACCACCATCAATAAGTATCCAGAGTGGAGAGAGGAGGGTAGTGAGGGGATGGGGGGGGTAGCAAAGAGATGTGAGAATGGGAGAAGGGGGAGAGAGCGATGCCAGGAGCGACTGAAGAGAGCACCTGGGCATAGGAATCAATCTTTTAGCTGACCTGCGGTTGGTGATAAGATGTCAGTCGCAAGTGTATTTAGTTCCAGCTGAGGATGAAAGGGGCAGTCTATAATCAATAAGCAGACAATAGATAAAAGCCTTTTACTTTTATTTATGCTGCGAGCAAGGAGACTGTTTGTCATGACACTGATTAAATGTCATGCATGGCAGTCTCTTCTGGTCATGGGTTTCAGTGTTGCTGTTCTTGGTACTGATGAAAGCAGAAGATTCACTCTGTCATTCCTCTTGTCATCTCTGTCTCACTCTCCCTCTCTCTTTCTCTATCATGCTAAAAGGAGGCCCTGTTGTGATTTTTAGGGGTGGAGAAAAGATGGCAGCAAAGTGGTATCACCACCACACAACAGAGCCTCTTTGTCCTAGTCAGCACCCCTAGCAAGCTTTCACCCGAGCAGACTAGATGTTAGAACCCAGTGCAACTTTGGGAAGGACAGTATCAGACCTTCATCGATTACTTCCTTTCCCGATGGAATTTCAGTGGCTGAGTCTGAGGGTCAAATGCTAAGTTAGAATCTCACCTTAGAGACAAGACCCCTTGCTGTTGTGTACAAGTGCCTTGCAGCAACATGCACTCGGGATGTATTTTACTAATTATCCTAATTGACAGTGATTATTGATTATATGGTTTTACATAATAGATGAGGTGATGGTGTCAGGGATTCAGAAATGTGACTTTCAGTGCAGATTGTTCTGCTCTTCACCCCCCCCCCCCCCCTTCTACTCTGTTTTTCTTCATCTTCTGTCGCTCCTCTCTCCTCCCTTGCGCACACTCCCTCTTCCAAGAATAGCTCTCTGTCAGGTAAAGTAGAAACAGAGATAACAGATAGGAACACACACACACACACACACACACACACACACACACACACAGCTTGTATTTTGGAGTCTCCCTGGCGTATGGGGGTGGCGTTCCCATAGTAACAGTCTTGGAACAAACCCCCACCCCCCACCCTAACCCCTTCCCTCCTCCCTCACCATCACCACCACCACCACCACCACATCAGCTGGTGAAATGAGGTGCTCCGAGTTCTTATTTTCCATGCATGCACACCTACACACACAAGAACATCTGCACAAACGCACACACGCACATGCACACACACAAACACATACACATGCACGCCTGCTTGCCCACAGACATAACTGCAGGCTGATGCACAGAAGTGCATGCTTACAAACTAGACTGTGTATAAAACCTAGGCTACACAGCCACACAACAAATTTATTATTAATTTACACACATATACAGTACCATGCATACCTCCTTCTACTTCTGCTACTAACATACACAAACAGTCCTGCATAGCCCAAAACCAAGCCCAGCACAAGGTATACACACTACAAAGCACATGCAAACCGAAATTCCTTTTCTTTTTAATTTTTGTCTTCACTTCAGAATAAGCAGAATATATTTTCATAATAATCCCCAAGGAAGCAAAAAGTGAATTTCACTACTGCTCCTGTCATTTAAAAAGATTGTGGCAAAGAACCTCTCTCTCCTCCATCTTTCTAATACACACTAATACCTTGGTCTGACTTTCCTGCTTTTGCACCCTCATATGTATATATATGGCGCTTTACAGAAAGAGCACCCAAGAGCAACAGGGGCAAGGAAGAACTCCCTTATGTTTACTGTAGTTAGTCTAGGAAGAGGGCTAGGGTCAACCCAACTGCCAGGGCTCATCGCAAGAAAAGTTGTCCATGGTTTTAGCTAAGCATCATAATAGTTCCAAAATATTATCCCATAACATAGCATGGTAGTCCTTTAGGATAGAGAGTCGGTCCTGGCATGGGCCTCCTGTAGTGTTGGTTGCAGTCCACTTAGGAGGGGAAGGTGACAGGAGTCCACCGGAAACAGGCAAGGATGACGCTCAGCAGAGATGATTGTGGTGTAGATGGACAGACGAAGCAAATGAGTTAGGCCAGGCTCACACATCACTGATCATATGTGTTGTTTGTGCATACATATATGTATATAAATCTGTATATAAGTAAAGTGAGAGAGAGGGTAAGAGAGTGAGTTGTATGGCATGACCATGAAAAGTTTGTGGCAGCACTAGGCTATAGCAGCATAACTAAGGTATGATGCATGGCAACCTAGCACTGCTGCAGGGATGGTCAGTGGCCACCATGCCTCACAGCTGGGGGCAACAGCAAAGGCAGTTCCTCCCAGAAGACTCATGAGGAGTGACAATTTACCATGCACCACCCCTAACTATGGGAAACAGTAAAGAGGAGAGTTTTCAATCTAGACTTAAAGGTACTGAGAGTGTCCGTTTGTCGGATATGGGGGTGGAGATTATTCCACAATAGGGGTGCACGGTAGCGAAATGCTCTTCCTCCTATCATAGAATTTGATATTCTCTGCATTACAAGAAGACCAGCATTCTGGGATCTTAGGGTTCTAGGTGGGTGGTAAGGGACAAGTAAGTCTTTAATATATGTTGGAGCATTGCCATTGAGGGCTTTATAGGTAGGAGGAGTGTTTTAAAATCAATTAGGCTTTTAATAGGGAGCCAATGTAAGCAAGGATAGGAGAGGTATGTTCATATTTTTTAGTCCTAGTGATTGTTCAGGCCACAGCATTTTGAATGAGCTGTACGTTTTTGACACAGGTATTACTACACCCAGAAAACAGATCATTACAATAATCAAGCCTGCAGGTAATAAATGCATGTCTTAATTTTTCAGCATCCTCAAAGGATAGGAACTTTCTAACCTTAGCGATATTTTGTAGGTGAATGTTTTTGAAATGTGTTTTACATTACTATTTCGAGAGAGGTCCTGGTCAATAATTACCCCTAGTGTATGTGTGTGTGTGTGTATACATATATATAAATAAATATTGGCATTATTTATGCATGGACTGGCCCTATAAACTTAACCTTTACCTCTTACCACTGTAGGCTCACCGTGATGGCACAGGCACTGCATGTTAGCCAACTTGGCTTCCAAGGGTTTTTTTGGTACTAATTACTTGGCAATCCATAATGGTGCTGTATGCATGTATGCTAACGTCGTCACAAAGGAAGCTATCTCACATTTGTAATGCTTACGCCACAAGCAATGGAAGTGTCAGCCTCGAGCGAAAGTTGGGTTGTTGAGCAGTATTTGCATAATCGGCTAAATGTTAGCTCTGTGGAGAACAAAATCCCCAGAGGCTAAATAAATAAATAAATAAATAAAACATCTGAAGAGAGGGGAGAGACAGTGTGTGCACTGACCCTGGAATGGAATCGTATGGTGAGTTTACCATAAACACCAACCCTTTCTCTGTCTATCTGTCTCTCCCTCCCTTGCTCTCACTTACCCCTCTCCAACCCTCAACCCCTTGCTACAGTGTGTATGTGTGTGTGTGTGTGTGTGTGTGTGTGTGTGTGTGTGTGTACACATGTGGAGCCCTCAGGACAGATTAAGAGCTTCATAAATAGAATGAAAGCTTTGCTTAGACTCAAATCTCTCACAGGGATTACCGCATCCGCCTAGATTTTAGCGCAAAAACCTAATCTAACAGATCAGAAACATGCACACGCACACACACACAAGCATACGTCAGAAACCTCAAATAAATGCACTTACACAAATATTCACAAAGGGCAGCATTAAGGCACTTAGTAGCTTTGGTATCCACAGACTAATACATGTGGCTATCAATCCCATCAGAGACATAGTTAAGTACTTCTACTGACACAGCACAAGTGTTAGTGAGTGTGTATTCAATTTCAGTGGTCAATTTCTATGTGTATGTGATTATGCACATGTATTTAAAATGGCTGTCTCTACATGACTGAATTGCATGTTTTTTTCCAGTGCTCACTTTTCTGTGAGTGATTATGTGTTTGCAATGATCACTAATAGCCCCTAGTATAGGGACGACAACATGCCTTCTGTTTCATGTTTCTCTTGTAGACTCCGATGCAGTGCCTGCGCCTCTTCGACTGAAACGCAAGCGCGGCAAGTGCGTGACTGTAGTTATGCTCGCTTTATCGCTCCATGTAATTAAGAGATTGTGACAGTTGCTATGTGACTGTTTGAATCTCTGTGTGTGAGTGTGTGTGTGTGTGTGTGTGTGTGTGTGTGTATGCAGGTTTGTCAGGACAGCAGCCCCCACGTTTGTTCACACCCACTGTACTGTGGGAAGCAGCAAGTAGCATCATTTGAAAGAGAGAACCAGTTGTTCAGCTGGTGTTCAATACATTAGACGCATGCAGGAACAAGACCACATGAAACTAATCATCACTGGCTGCCTGTCACTCATGCCACGGAGAATCTCACAGATGCAAATCATATGGAATGTACTAGGCACCAAAAATCATCTTTTCTCCCCGTGGGTGTGGCAC